>VZTG01008661.1:1610682-1653950 GCA_013397845.1 Melanocharis versteri | reverse complement strand
GTTTTGCGGGGCAAACAGTCGGAGGAGGAGGAGGAAGAAGAGTGCGCGGGATGCCGCCTGGGGCAGGGGAGCCTCGGCGGGCTTCGCTGCCCCGCCGAAGCCTTGCCCTGAGCCGTCCGGCCCGGGACGTGCAGCCGCGCTGCGCTCCCCAGGGGAGGCGGCTCCGGAGCGGGGCGCGGGCAGCGCTCCGGCCCTCGCAGGGGCCGCGTCCTGCCGAGCTCTCCGCGGCTGCTTTGTAATGGCCTGTGCGGCAGCGGATCAATAGCGATGCCTCTGAGTCCTTTCGCATTGCAGAGCTCTGCCTTGTCTTTTAGAAACTCGTTTAGATTGAAAAGTAAACTAAATTAAGCAGCCGTGAATGGCTGCAGTAGCCTCTGTAGCTGAGGAAATGTGGAAGAAGTTTCTTCACTGTGCGTGTCCGATTTAAAGTAGACTTTACTAAGTTGGGGAGGATAGTTAATGAGATTTTAGAACTAGGTGGATTTTGAAGGAGCTTTCTCTTTTTATAAATGACTTTTTAAAATGTGCATCTGTAGGACAGTGAAAATTCTCTCTGCTTATTTTCTGGATTTTCTTGCCTGCGGGATCACTCTGTGTCAGTACTATTTTTCATTTACCTAATGCAAAGCACAGCTGCTGGTTATTCTGGGAGCTGAACTCAGTGTGTCTGCTGGGCAAGGTAGACCTCAAGATCTGAGCAGCAGCAGTGTATTGATTCCATTAGCGGAATTTACAGATCTATGGACAGATTCCTTTTAACACAGTCGCTTTCCCAGAATTAAAGTTCTCCAAGCGCCTGTCGCTGGTCTAGGCCAATAGATGGCATAAGGCACTCAGGCTAGCGTCCTAAGGGGACAGAGGGAGCAAGAATACTTTTTGCACAGGAGCCAGGAGTTCCAGAGGGAATGTGTGAGTCGAGTTCTGGGTGTCTGACTTGGGATACCTTGGGCAGATCTCATTTTCAGAGACATGTCCTGGACCACTCATTCTTACTTTCCTCAGTCACAACTGCAGCATTTCCCAAAATCCTTCTTTCCTCTGATCGGTTTGGGTTAAATCACCTACAGTTTTGGTAGGATTTGATCTGGGTTGATATCCTAAGCCATGAAGTAGAGGTGGCTTTTCAGCTTTGCAAGGTGTATTTAATATCTGCTGCTGAGGGAAGCTGCTCATTGCAGCAGTGTGGAAACCAGTAATCATTTGGAGGAATGAAAGACAATTGGCTTATAAGGAAGAAACTTTGTAGTTTCTGTATCTAAATTTCTGCTGAGATAGCACTGAGGGTTGACAAAAATGATTTTTTGTTCTGAAATTGTGTAAATTATTTGAATATAGGTAGGTAGCTAAATGATGATAAAAGAACTTTAACTGGCAGTAATCATACCTAGCTTTTACGAAGGTGCTTCTTAGCTGTAGATTTCAAAACAGTTTTTTTTAAAAGAGGTGCAGTATCATTGGATATTTTTTTTTTCGATTTCGGGAATTAAAGTATGGAGAAGGTCCAGAAAGAGTATCAGATTTCTTAAATCACAGTTCTTTACTTGTCTGTTAGATCTGCTTTACACAGTCTGGACAGATTTGTTTAAGTGTGTCTTGCAATTAAAAAGAAAATAAATCTATATGCATTCATAGCAGAGGACATTAAAGCTCTTTTTTAAGAGACCTTCTTCGTTGTCTATAAACGTCTATGTCTTGTTACCTGTCTCAGCACTAACACAACCCACAGAAATTGTAGAAGCCCTTCAACTTCCTATTTGTGAGTGTGGGCAAAAGAAAATCAATGAACAGCTTTCAGCTGAGCTGATGCAAACTCCAGTGTGACCCCTAGCATTGTTCCTGGGGCAGGGTGAGGTCAGATGTTTTACTAAAATGTCCTTTGTAGAAACAGAGGTCCTGAAGGAGAAGCAGTTCTTTGCTCACCCTTGCTAGGACTTAGCAACTTTCCCAGGGCAAGAAGAATAAAACCACCTTAAACCTGAAGAGGTGTTAAATCGGTGTTTAGCCACCGGTGTCACCTAAGTTGTGCAGTTACAGGCACAGGCAGGATAAAATCAGCTATTAACATTCAGTGCCAAGACTGTTCAGCCTCAATGCAAAGCAAGGTTCAGCAGTGACTGAGCTGAGATGCAGAGGCACGTTAAACCTGCATGGAGAGTGGAGGCAGCTGGGCTTTCCTTACTCAGCACTGGTGCACCTGCCAGAGGAGTGCTTTTTGTTCTGGCTGAGCCCTGGGCAGGCTGGTGTTGGACACGTGTCCTGCCTCGGTGCTGGGGTCACTCCAGAGACCGCTGCCACTGCTCCCGTGGCTGCCTGCTGTTGGCATCCCTGTCCCTGCCAGCTGGGCAGGCGGAGCCCACACGCTCTCAGGTGAAATAAGTGCTGCTTAACCAGGAGGGTGTGTGAAAGGCAGGGTGTGGTGTGGGTCAGGGTCAGAAGCAGGCTGTACCCTGTTGGGCAGTATCCTTACTAGGAGCCTGACATTCAGCTTGGTTACTTGAAAACAGGTTGAGACCATGCTTTCTGTCTTACCTCCTGGAGACCCTGTCTAAGCCCATTTGTTTGCAGCATGTCTCCTGTCCAAAGACTCCTGATTTAAGGAAATTGTTTACTTCATATTGGGGCACATATATTAAAAAGATCTGCCCAAGGCTAATGACTAGAAACAAGGCTCAAGTCTCTAAACTCATATCATTCTCTGTCTTGCAAATTTTCAGTTGTGGGACATCTGCCAAGGACACATAATAAAACAGTGCTCATGAATAAATAAAATGTATTCCACTAAACTGTGGATATTTTCTTTTTATCTTGCCTTTGCCCCATCCCTTTGTTTTTATTTCTTGCTCTTCATCTATTCTTTTACTTCTGTTAAGCCTTGTCTTGTAATTTATGGCATCATCTTATTTTCTTCCTGTGTTGCCTCTTTTCCTTCCTGAGGGGGAAAGCACCCCAAGAAAACCAGGCAGGATGCTGTCTTTGCCATTGCCTGGTTCTGTGTGGAGGACCAAATCTTCAGCTGACAGAAACTGTCCTTGACCTGTTCCAGACAATGGTTCTGCACCAGTTAATGCCAGGGGATCATCTGCTTCAAGGTACTACCTCAGTATCTTGCTCCATTCTTTACCATTTTTTCTTTTTTGTACCTCCTTTCCTTCTGCTCCTTTTCATTTTCCTGTATTTTACTGATGCTTCTTTCCTTAATGCTGTACTTTCCATTTTATGTGAATGTGTTCTGCTCATCTTGTCTCATTCATAATGTACCTGAAGTCCTAACAGCAGTGTGTTAAACTGCTGTCATCTGTCATTTCTGGATAACTGGCTCATTTTTCTTGCAAGGGAGTTCTGTATGTGTCTGTTACTTGTAATGGTTTTCTTTTGTTTTCCATTCTGTTTTAGAGGAGATGACTTCTAGAATATTTGTCTTTCTTGCAGAGGGAGATGATGTTGACCTTGTTGGTCCTTAGTTTCTCAGGGGGCTCATTCCACAGTAATTTTCAAGAGACACCTGTCTTCTGGGAAGATGAGCTTTATCATTTATATTAGAAGGTCCCATTGTGGTCACTGTTCTTGTTCTGCTTAGTTTATTGTGGATTTTGGACCATTTGCTCTGTTACAGGTAAAGCCTGAGATCTTGATTTTCGTGCACTGTTCAGCAAGGAGCTCAGGTAAGTCTGGAGTAAATGCTGTGGTCTCTGTGTGTTGGTAATGTTGATATAAAGGTTCGTGGAAGGGTTCACTCATTTTGCCCTCTATAAATTGTTTCTGTCACTGATGTCTGTGCTGGGTATTCCCGACATCTTTGGTCATAGCACAAATTTCTGTTCTCCATCCTTTTTTTCACAAACTCTCCAGCTCATCTTCTTGCCCTTCACACTAAGATGTCTTACCCATTTTGCCTTCCAATGCCTGACAGGTGAGTGGGGACTGAGGTGAGGAGTCTTGGTTTACCAGCTCTCATAGCTGCTGAGGAATTTCTGGGAGGGGGCTCCGGGGGAGGCCGCTACGGCTCAGCCCTTCAGACTCCCTCTTGTTCAGAGCAGCCGCGTGCCCTGGCTGCAGACGTCAGCCTGACTTCGGCTTGCTCGGTGTCTGTTGCCATCTCCTCCAGGTACGTTTATGTATTAAAGGTTGATCTTGGGCAGGGAGAGCTGCTGGATTGTGAATCCAGAATCAGTCCACGTGCAGGCAGTGGCAGATGGGCAGCCTGGCACCGTCCTCACCTCTGCCAGCAGCAGAAAGATGCAGCTGTCCCTTCTTGCCCTGTGAGGTGTTGTGCTGCGGGAGTGCTCTGGAGGTGCACCTGTTGCAGCTGGAGCTGAGTGTGCTCTGAACAGGACTGTATTAGGGTAAAGGCTAAGAAATTAACTTTTCTTTTTTTCCTTTTTTTCGAAAGTTTTTGGTCTTATCAGCCTGCCAGTAAAAAACAGCAAAGGCCACATGGACCAAATGGAGTGTGGCTGCTTTAAGGAGGATAGGTTATTTATGATTTGAGGTAGAATTTTGCTTCCTCCTTTTTCTTCGTTTTTTACATTTTTGTCCTTTGTTCATCAGCTTGGACAAGTAGTTTAGATGCCAACCGATATCTTAAAAACTGGTTGATTCTTCCATGTGTTTAATCATTCTAGCCCAGTGCTACTCTAATGACAGGCTCAGAGCTCGACTTTTGCAGAGGATTGCTTGTCTTCTCAAAGCAATGGCAGAGACTTCACAATCTTGGGAATGTTGAAGTAGAACTTGTTGACCTGCCACATGACATTGAAAAGGTCACATCTCAAGTCTCAGGTTCAGCTTCCAAAGCATGGAGCTCAAGGCATCTGCCTCACAGCACTTAATAAAGTGCTATGAGATTTATGGACAAAAACTATCTTGTAGGTCAATCTTGTAAAACTTAGTATTGGCAATTTTCTGCTCCATATAGAGCTTCTAATTTCTCTGTTTTTTGTTCTTCGAGCCTAACAAATTGACTGTTGATGTTCCTGTAAGTACAGGCAGGTTACTTGTGGGAGGCAGATAACCAACTCAGGAAAAATCTATGACAGCTTTGATTTGCATGGGGGAGTTAAGACACAGCCTGGGTAGTTTCATAAAAATTGGAAGCACTTCTGATTGCTCTGCTGCGCTCCTTGCTTCTCTTCTACCTCCTCTCCTTCAGCAGACAAGAGCTGTTGCTGCTTCCAGTGGTGTTAACTGCTGTGAAGGCTTTAGCTCTAAAACCTTTTTGGTACCATGGTGGGGTGTGTTACAGAGAGCAGAGGGGTTCTCAGTCCTGACTTCAGTGAGAGAAGAATCAACCTCATAGTTTGAGAGATGCAGTTATAAATCTACAATATTAATTTTGTGGACAATTGTTGTCAATCAGTACGTTTAAAACAAGAGGTGGTGGAAGATTGGGTATGTCCCAGGGAAGACTCCTTTTTATTGAAGGCTTTGTCTTATATATATATATATATATGTATATAAAATTCTTCAGTTATTTCAGTCAGTTACTGCTGATTTAATTAGATTACGATTCCAAAGCCGCTTTGTAATTTTATGAACTCCATTTATTCCCAGTTGAGAGAAGAGCAAATAGAGCCATAAGTTAGGTTTTCGTTTTGAAAACAGCTCACTCACTACTGCAGCACAAATGTAAATCAGTCCTCCATGGTTTAGCTGTAGCTAGTGACAAGCATTGAATGATGGTTTCAGCATGACATTTTAGGGGCAGACACCTTTTCCTTTGAATAAGCTGCTGAAAGTGATGTTGCCTTGTATATTCTTAAGCTAAGAAGATCTGTATGTCTTCCTGTCCAGCGCAGTGTTTGCTCTGAAAAGGACAGCCAGCATAGATCAATACTGCTCTTTTAATTCACCCATGAAATTGGTAAAAGCTTGAACTGGACAAGGGGAATAGAATGAGTTCTTGGTGATATTTTAGCTCAGTGCTATTAGTCTGGAAACAGTAATGGTGTTTATGTTCTCATTGTAACCTGTTCTTTTCAGGGAGTCGTGATTTTGTTTTACAGTGTGCTGTATGTTAGGCCAGGCAGAGAGAAGTTTTTCCCACTTACTTTGATTAATTTGTTGTTATGACAGAGAAGAACAAAAGAAAGGAAAAATTAGCTCATAGTATGTTTGGCGCTCTAGTAAGAGTTATTGTGGATTCACATTGAAACCTGTGAATCTTGAAAATTAGAGAAGTTTAATCTGAAAGCACTTGCTGCTAGGCAAAGTGCTTGTTCCTGGGTCTCTGGGATGCTCCATCCATTTCCTGACCATGAAGCCAGTCTTTTCTGAGGTCTTCTCTAACTTCTAGAGGCAGGGGATGTGTTTCAGCCTTCTTAAGCTATCACTTATCCTTGGAGCTGAGCAAAAGCCCCAGGTTGAGACAATGCTCAGTTTTATTCATTAGCTTGTAAGAAGTCCAATGTGACTTGAAAAGGCTCCTTTTGCTTATGTGTATTGAACTCTATTTGAAAACTTTGGACCAAGTCTCTGAAAAATTTGGACTGAGTCTCAGCTGGCACCTCTAAAAGCTTCTGGCCCTGAGACTTGGGTCTTAGGCAGTCAGACATACTTCTCTTAGTGATAAATATTACTGATTTCAGATGATATCAAGGATTTATGTATTCAGATACAAAGTCTGGGGACTGTGGGAAAACTGCCTCACAAATGAAGTGAGAGGCAGAAGTTGTCATTTTTCTCTCCAGAGTTTTACTGAGCACATACTGAAGGACTTTATTCAAAAGCAGACAGAAAGAAAAAATATCCTTTCAAGTATCTTCTTTTTCCTTCTAGAGAGTTATAGATTAGCACTGCCCATAAGGCCAAACAAGTTTTTGCTTACAGTGATGTGCAGTGGTACTTTGCTTCAAGCAGCAAGGGAAACTACCAACTATACTCAAATACGTATTGCTCTTAGTTTCTTCCAATGCACTGCATATGCTTAATTAACTCTAATTCTTTCTTGGAAGACAGGTAGTCAGGATCTCAGATCTTCCTCTGGACCTCTTGGTATGTGGTGTCTTCAAAATCCTTGGGGCTCGTTGTGGGAGTCTATGAATCTATCTAGCTGAAGTTTAGCCCAGGCAAAAACGTAAGAAATCCCTTGTCCTGTTAAAGTCTTCCACAAAACATCTGCTAATTTTGTGGGATTAGGATTTATGCAGCCACACACCTTCGTTTTTCCTCTCTGGACATTTGTGTAGGTCATCTTAAACATTAGAAAAACATATTTGTAAAAATAAGGCGGGAGAAGTAAGGAGAGAAATGGCTGGATTCTGACTTCTGAAATTTCTTCTGATCTGGTTGGGCTTTATATCTGTTCCAAACTTTCTGTTATTGGAAGACAATAGCGAAAGTTGCACCAGAGTAATTTTATAAGGTCT
Organism: Melanocharis versteri; assembly: GCA_013397845.1. Classification (NCBI taxonomy): domain Eukaryota; kingdom Metazoa; phylum Chordata; class Aves; order Passeriformes; family Melanocharitidae; genus Melanocharis; species Melanocharis versteri. Next base: position 1,646,586 of record VZTG01008661.1, on the reverse strand, counting down.
GACATTGAGTTGATTAAATGGCTGTATTGTTATGGGCTGCACAAACACATGTATTAGCCAGAATCCAGCCCACACACATAGCACCTCCAGTACCTTACAAATGTGCGGTATTGCTTTGCAAATGCAAATCCAGGTGATGGTGTCTACTCAACACTTCCTGAGAAAACAATGGGTAATAATACTGACAGGTGCTGAAATGAATCACACTGGTTAGGACTGATACTTATTTTGTGAAAAAACTTATTTGCTGGCTGTTCTTTTTTGTGTGCAGTGACGATGCCTCAGCTTCTTCTATGAATATTCAATTGAACAGTGGCGCAGTGATGCAATTCTATATCTTAGCCTGTCATGTACTTCCATTTTCTGCAGATGTCCTTTCTGCTGAATGCTTTGTGGGGACAGCCAAGTTGAAATAGACAGGGGGAATAGCTTTGTTTTTTAAGGACTGAGGTGGCTAATAGTACACTGATATGCTGATGGGATGCTGTTAAAAGGGCTGTCTGCATCCTGGAGAAGCTCCATCTGGGATGAAGTAGCCCCATGCAACAGTTTGGGGGGCTGGTTGAATGGAAAGCAGCTCTGTAGAGGAGAACATGGGAATTGTGGTAGGCAGCAGGTAGAACACAAGTGGGATTGTGCCCTCACAGTGAAGGCCAGCTGCCTCCTGGGCTTTGTTAGCAACGCTGTAGGCAGCAGGTCCACAGAAGGAGTCACTGAACCCAAACTGGAACAAAAGAGGGTTTAACTAGGCTTTACAAAAAATATTTTTACCATAAGAGGGGTCTGACTGGACCAGGTTACCAGAAAGTTTGGGAAATTTTGGAAATGTTAAAAAAAACCAATTGGCCTTGAACAGCCTTCTTTAACTGAGCCAGCTTTGACCACTGTGTGGGACAAGATGACCTCCAAAGGATCTTTTCACCACAAATTAGTTTGTGGTGCTACCTGGAAAGTCAAGAGGAAGGGTGTAACTAAACGCTGTCCAGTGTAGGAGCAGTGAGCATGTACCAAAATCTGAGTGCTCCAAGAAATGGAGACTTCTGAAGGCCTCGGTGTGGGTAAGGTTTGCACCGTGGCTCTGAACCGTACGTCTCTTGCAGATGTTTTCTCCAGCTGCCTCCCCATATCCTTCCTTAGCCTGTGGCCTCAAGTCACAGGCACTAGGACATTGTAAAAGTTACTTGGATGCTTTGAAAGTGAATGTTGGATCACAGCAGACTGGAGAACTTATATGTGAGTGAGATTTGGAGCTCTGCTTCAGAGTTGTCTGGGGTCAAGAGAATTTATATTGAACAACATGGACTCCTTTAGTGAGATTAACATGCTGCAAACACAAGTGTTTTTACAGTTTTCAGTTGAAGGTTTCACTCAAAATATTCACAATAACAATTGCTTGTGTTCTTGTTGCCTAAGAGACTCTGAATATCTTGGAGAACTTCACTGTGATAAAGAAAACCGTTGTTTATCTCTGAAATTAATAGAATTTTTTTCAAAACATAAAAAAATAAATACAATGTAGCTTTATCTACTCAGACTGCCAAGTAAAAATAAATATATAGCAAAGGAAGGGACTGACTTGTGGAGAATTTGTAGATAGTCTGTTTCTGCTGTCCATCCTCAGGGACTCCATCCCATTCCAAATCTGCTGTACATGTACACATCCATGGGCCTGGACTGCAACACAGTATGCTTAAGTAGATGTTAGGAAAATAATTTTAAGAGAACAAGGGCATTCAAGCACTGGACCAGATTCCACAACCTCTCTGGAGAGGCTTTATCATGGGACATTAAATAAATATCTGCCAAAAATTGTCTTGAAGTAGCTGATCTTTCTTTGACATGGGGGGGTAATTGAATTATATTATTCTTCAAAGTCCATTCTAAACCTGTTTTCTGTATTCAATGGTATATTACTAATGTAAGCATCTTATTTCTAAATAAATAAAAAAACTTCAACAAATTGGCTGGGGTACACCAAGAACAGTATTGCAGGGAGAGAATTTTTTTTAGCAGCTTATCCCAAAGCCAGGATTTTGCAGAATAAAGCTTTAATGGATTCAAAAGTTACGTGTAGCCAGGTGAGTGGTTTTAGCCCTGTGCTCTGCAGCTGAATTGCCCTTTTAGCTCTTCTGCTCCTGTGGCTGCTGCTAGTGAAGGTATTGCTGGTAGCACAAGCAGGACTGATCTCAGGTCTCCTAGCAGTTTTTTCTGCTATAAGACGTTACAGCACAATCCTGGTGTTTATGTTCATGTCTCTTCCCAGTTTAAGAAGGAAAAGTCCTACTTTATGTGGTGCATAGATTTTAGATTAAGAACAACTTTTTCACCCAGTGAAACTGACGGTTGTGATTGGATTTTGTGTCCTTTAAAAATATTACCTTGCTTCCAAAAATGAAAAAAAAAAATAAAAAAAAAAAAGTAAAGAAATTAGGAGTGAGAAGAGAGAATCTGGGAGCAGAAATGATCAACAGCTCTGCCATCTGTACTAGGAATTGGAGGACAGTTCTTCAGACTCCAAAGTGAGAAATAAGGATAATGAGTTTTACTTTTCAATCAGGAAATGTAGGATGGACAAACAAATAGAAGATTTTGAGTATCAGATCAGTCTTCTTGGCAGTGAGTTAAATTTTAATTTTAACACTCTGTACCTCTTCCACAAGAGATATGAATATTCTGAATTTCACCAAGGTCTGTATTCCTTTCCTAAACATGGAAGAGTTATGGCTCAGTGTAGGTATAATTTGCCACAGTGCAGAGGCTTGTGAACCATTAACACTCTTTAAAAACTCAGGAAAGTCTTCAGTGGTTCATGGACCTGTGTATTAGAGAAAATACATCATGTCTAATTGTTCATCCCTCTGTGTTAGGCCTGGAGGAGTTGGGGTGGGATAGATGGGGCAGTTTCTCACCTGTGCCATCATAGCCCCTCGATACAACCATGGACATTGAAACTGCACTGAAAATACAGGAATGGTATTTAGATTTTCTATGCTAGATAAATATGTGGAGGGCTGTTTTTGTTTTTGTTTTTTTGGTAAATTAGCTGCTATAGGGCTGATCTGTCAGAATGCATTTGACTGCTGGCTCTGGGCCCATGTGTCTCAGGGTACCAGAACCTGGAGTGGTGTGTAATAGCTATTGAGGAGACTGTGAAGGGGATGATGGTGTGAGAGGGATGTGGGCTTGTTTGTGGGCAGCTGATCTGCTCTGTGACTTAAGGGACACTGCTCTCTGTGTCTGGGTATCTGCATCATTTTACTTGCTTAGGTAGGTAACCTTTCAAAACCAAACTACCTCTGTAGGTGAATTACAGTTTCACCAAGGATCTTCTTAGATTCTAGACTAATCAATGATGAAGGGAGAATGCAGAATTATTTTTAAGAAGTATATTGATGTATTTTTATTCTGCATCATTTTTTTCTGTGTGGAAGTGTCTGATGTTTGGATCATGTATCAGATGTTTTTGACAACTACTGGTACCACAAATTGCCACAATAAGTGTAACAATAGAATTTTATGTTCATTGTGATCACTGGAGAAGTACTTGAATGGAAACAATGGGGAGCTCAGTGGGAAATGGGGTATGAAATACTAATTTGGGGAAGGGATCCATAGAAGTTGCCCTCATTACAGAGGTACCTAGACCTACAAGTTACCGTGTCCAACTTCAGATAGTACTTCATGTTTTGGAGCCGTGCTCTTGATGGGTGCCATGAATACGACCTGTCAAACAAGATTATTGCCAAAATAACCTGGAGAGAAACAATTTCTTTTACCATCAAAGCACAGCAACGCTGACCTGCTTGTAACAATGCCTTTGGTATCTTCTCAAATATTTCTGTGAACTTCAGCCCTTGGGACCGTACAGCTCAAGGAAGTGCTTAATGTGGTCAGCTGTCTGTCTGAGCTGTCTGTGCGTCAGGTATTGTAACTGCAGCATTATAACTGTGCTTAAGTGGTGGGGATTTACGGGTAGGTTTTCAAGCAAGCACAGTTTATTCTGTCACTTCCGCTTAGTTGCAGATAATGATCTTTTAATTTATATGAAAAGAATATAAATTGCAGAGCCTTTGGGAACGTTGCAAGGTGCAAGCCTTGTTAACTCTCATAATGTGTGTTATCTCCAGGGGCTTTTCAAGTCAGAGAGAGAATAACTTTTTTTTTTTCCACTTTAATCATTTTACAAAGTGACATTCTGATAACTAGGTGTTATTAGATGTTGCTCCTTGTTCTTTATGTATATGAGAAAGCAATTCAGATCACAGACTGCATTCCTAAAGAAGCTTCTGTCATGTGGGGGCTACAGCTGGTGTGTTTTCCCTTGCCCCTTTCTCATACCCAACCCTGGGCATATACTCTGTTCTTACCAGCATCCTCATAGTGGAAACAGCAGACTTTCACTTTGGGAGGATTCACTTTACCTTGTATTAGTCCCATGGAAGTTACTCACCTTATGGCACTACTCATATAGGCTGCATGTCTAGTCATGGACCCCATCTCTGGTGATTCAACCCCCAGAAACCTGTTCCTCAGCTGAGTGGTGTGAACCACAGGCTGGAGGTGCTTGTTCTTCTATTCTTGCTTCTGTTCTTTTACTCTCAGTTATAACAGCTTCATTTCTTCCTTATCAGTCTTTTGGAGGAGGTGATGTTTCTTTTTTTTAACCTCCTATATTTGAAGACCATTTTTTGACAGGTACGGATATTTAAATAATTTTGCATTTGAATGTCAGCAGTGCTTCTAGCTGCTATTGTTGTTTCCAAATGATGATCATCTCTTTCTGATCTTCATTGTATTGCAAAGTTGCACAAGCGTTTGGCACAAGTTCAGTTTCTAAAACAGCCTGATGACAGTAGAATTGTACTGGGGTGAACATAGCCAAGTAGGCTTATATGGGAGTAATAGCAGAACAAAATTTGGCCCAGATACTTCAAATCAAACTTTATTTACCTGAGGTCTTCTGGGAGGTTGTACTGAATCCATTTTAAAAAGAATGTAGTTGCATAATTCTGTTATTTCTATGGCATTTTAATGCAATATTCTGGATAAGGGATGATACTGCCAGTGGAATATAAAAAATAAATTACAGCTGAGAAAATAATTTAGCTGATTAATTTATCCTCTTTGTCTCACAGAATGTCCATAACCAGAGTGGTTTCTTCAGATGGTCTTGCTATTTGTACTAGATGACTTTTTAAAGTTAACGTCTGCCTCCATAGTCTGTGAATGACTTTACAATTAACTGTGTCAAGTATTACAAAGGAGAGTTGAATGTTGTGGCTTATATCACAGTGAAAGAGACTGTGCCAAGTAATATTACCTTACATTTTTCCAGGCTTAATTAAGTGTGCTAAAGCAGTTATTACTGCCCAGCTGACAGACAACAGCTTAAGTCATGCTAACTGGATTTCAGTCCAAATCCCTAATTGTGATTGATCAAGTAAATTATATATGCATTTAAATGTTTTTCTCTGCTCGGTGAGTCAGAAAGCATAGACAGTACTTCTAGGTGGTGCATTAGACAAGTGTTTGCCCTATGATGAGTGAGAAATTCAAACACTTAAAAAATCAGTGAAATGTTGATCCTGAGCTGAAGGTTGTTATGGTTTGTTATCCACAGCATTTTAGAAGTACTTAAGCATCAAAAGCTGCACGTGTGTAGCTTGGATGATTTGTAGAAGCTCTCAACTGTCGGGAAATTAGCAGAAATTAGAGCCCAGGTGTTTGTCTGCATCATTAAGAGACAAAATCTGGTTCCTGGGCATGGCTGAGTGCCAAAGTAGGATTCTTCAGAGGGAATTTGCTCACAGATGAATTTCCTGAATTTGGAACCCTAAAATGGAAATCTGTGAAGATCATCAGATTCCTTGGGAAAAAATGACTTAGAGCTCTGGAAGTACTTTGTATAGTTACTGAGATTTGCATGCCCTTTCATGTTCACATCAGTGTTATATCCCTTGTGACTTCACTGTGAGCAGGACTAGGCCCTTTTATTTACGTTCCTTCAACTTAGAGGAAACCATGCTAAAATGTGAACTTAGTCTTGAGAGGTTTATGGAATGCAACTGTGCAGAAGCAGGAGATGAGGCTAAGACAACATAACCATGAAGGAAACTGGTAGAAAATCTGTAGGCATGTGCTGTCTTTGAGTATTTTTAGTAGCTGAGCACAACAGCTGTAAATCACAGATTAATGCTTACAAAAGATGAAACTGCCCCAATTTGGAGTTACCAGTAGCCAAGGTGGTACCATGCTCAAAGATTCAACATGTCAGAAAAGATGTCTGAAGCTTGTGATGTAGGACCTCACAGAGAATGGGGACTTTGCGTGGATACTATGCAAAACATAACTGAGAAAGAGGAATTTGCTGACAAATAAATGGGAAGTTTGAGGATCCACATGGTCACTAAAAATCTCATAGTGGTTTGTTCCAGAAGAGGTTGGAAACCACAGCACTTTGGGGTATGTTATACATTTGTGGCATAGCTGTCTCAAAGGGACTGTACGTGCAAACTGTCTCTGTGACACCCCTTTTGAGAGCTTTAGGGATTTCACAGCGTGCTAAAAGCCCAGAAATTTGCAGCTCCCCTTCCAAGCCAGACAATGGGCCTGTGGCTTCACCAACAATGTGTGACTGCAGAAGCACTGGCTAGAGCCCATCTCCAAATTGGACTGGGAAGAGTTAGATCCTGTCGTTCTGCTTTTTATTCTAACATTTGTGTCCTTTTCACACAACTTTCCTTATGACTGGCTTTTATTTAGCCCTGAAGCTTAACATTTGGATCTTCTATTTGTTGGATTTTTTTCATTATCTTGGAAAATAATGTTCATTCTTCCAGTAAGCATCTTTCTTCTGTGTCTTGTTTCATTTTCTGTTCTATAGGAGTTCTTACCCAGTAGCTCATTGAAACAACTGAAGCAATTAAAGCAAACAAGTAACTAACATCTGGTATGTGTTTATTTGCTCTCTTAATACGCTTTCAAGGGCAAGAATTGTGTGATTTGGAATGGTTACCAGTTTGTTATGTTATCTATATTTGAAGAAGATCAAAGAGGTTAATGTTGCACTTGAAGCTGTGATTTGCAAAGTTTGTAGTAGTTCTGTGTTCTTAGGATGTTCATGACACAGGCCTTGGCACTCAAGGAAAACATCATTTCTAGCTGAGCACAGTTTTACCCTTGGGGAAAAACGTTTCCTGAGTGAGTAAAGGGTTTCCTTGAGTTGAGAGCATGTTGTGCTTAGAAGTTGTCATCTGTGGTCATTGCCCTATGGCTTGAGTCACTTGTTAAAAAGACACAAATTGTTCTGATGGTAACTGGCACAACAATGTCCTGGTCCATGGCTCAGAAATCAAGGTCTCTGCAAGTCAAACAAGACATTCTTCAGATGATGAAGCTCCTCTTGACGTAGTTATCATTAATCTTTCCTGTACATTCTTTTTGTGATCTAGAAATCACTTAACAGTAGTAATACATTAAGCAGGTTCCGGATCATGGTCTTTCTAAGCAAGATCCACTTTCTGTATCTTGCACAAATTATGACTACAGTACCCTCAAAATAAAGCAGTAAATTATTGCTCACTGAATTTATTATACAGAGCGATTTCATGGAGGTGCCATTATGAATGTCATCTGCATAATCGATATGGTTTTATATTGCTGTCTCAACAGTAAGTCAGTCTAGCGTACTAAGAATTTGCTGAGCACTAAGTTCTTGCTTTAGTTATTTCTGAGTAAAACATGCTTTGTACTTGTCATTATTTGTTGTGGTCAGAAGTGCCCCCAGACAGGAGGGTGATGGCTTTAAGCTGAAGGAGGGTAGATTTAGATTGGATATGAGGAAGAAGTTCTTTATGATGAGGGTGGTGAGACATTGGCACAGGTTGCCCAGAGAAGCTGTGGGTGTCTCATCCCACTTCATCCAGAAGTGTTCAAGGCTGGGTTGGATGGGCCTCTAAGCAACCTGGTCTATTGGAGGGTGTCCCTGGCCCTGTCAGGGAGGGTGGGAATCAGATGATCTTTAAGGTCCCTTCTGACCCTAACCATTCTGTTGTTCTATGACTCTATGATCTGAGATCTTGCCTGGTTTTTATAGTGCTCACTTACATTGCCAGTGTTCTTGTGTTAATGAATTGCTAGAAGTGGAGATTTTATTGACTGAAATGAATCAATAACTAGAGGTTTTTTGGGTCTGAATATACTTTGACTTCCAGTCACCCCAGTCCAGATTTATGGGTTTTTTTTATTTATAGTGCTATAAAACAGAGCTTGGCTCTAGATCATGAGTGAAGTGTGGTGATGTTTATCAGATGAGTCTTGCTGCCCTTCTTCTGTGAGGAGAGATCAATGGTCTTATTTTACATCGTAATGATTCCTAAAAACTGAAGCCTTGGGAGATGCCTAGAGCAAATGTATCTTACAACCACTCTATTAGCTAGCAAATACCTGCTTTCAAACTAAATCTTAAGGTGCAAAATCATTTCTATGTTGTAGTGATTTAATCTCAGCTGGCAGCTCAGCCCCATGCTCACCCACCCTCCGTGGGGTGGGGCAGGGAACCAGAGAGGTAAAATGAGAAAACTTGTGGGTTGAGATAAAAAGCATTTAATAGGTAAAGCAAAAGCAAAGCAAAACAAGGAATTCATTCACCCCTTACCACGGGCAGGCAGGTGTGCAGCCATCCCCAGGAAGGCAGGGCTCCATCACATTTAATAGTGACTTGGGGAGATGAACGCCATCACTCTGAGTGTCACCCCCCCTTTCCCTCTTCTTCCCCCAGCTCTACGTGCTGAGCATGACACCATATGCTGTCATCTCCTAGGACAGGAGAATTTTGATGCTATCTTGTCACATTTAAAATGAATTGATTTCCATACTAAATTGAAATAAATTAGCTTAGTGTACATCAATTAGTGTTTAAGTGTCAGAGATGAAAACAATTTCCTCTCCTCATGATCTGAAGTTACATATAATCTGATCGCAAGTGTAGGAACTGCCAGTTTTGGCTTGACAACAACTTCTCCTTGGAAAGAAAGCAAGAAAGCAGTTCTGTAAAAGTTAACTTACTCACTAGTAACCATAACTGCCTTTTGAATTCAGTTTCAGCTGAATTTATAGTAAAATATGGAAACATTTAAATGTCCTTCTGTCCATCTGCAGGTGTCCACAGTTAGTTGGTGAGGAAAAATAATGTGGAAGTTCCATCTCTGAAAGCTCCTGTTTCCACAAATGACACTTCAACACCAACTTCTCAGCATTGCTGTAGTGGTTGTAGCTATGCTGTGACAGAATAGGAATTGCTTCTGGAACTGACCAAGGTCATAAGAAGGTTGTGACGCTTCAGGTGAGTAGGAGGGCAGATAGAAAAATACCTGAGGGAGTGCAGATACCCAAAAATGTATTACAGCATTCTTAAGTCTGGAATTGGAAAGTTTCAAATGCAGTTTTGATATGTTTTCAAGAACACAGGATGCTCTTGTGTGGATTACCCTAGAAGTAAATGAATTGATATGTCAGAAATAATTGCAGGCCACATTCAATGAAATAACATTGGAACTAGTGGATTATAAATTGCCACATCATATAAATTAATACAACTCAGCTGAAACTGTAATTGAGAGAAACCTGCTCAAAAGTTTTATCCTAAATGTTTTGATTGATTGAAAAGTTTTCTCTTTAAAGATTTTTTGCATCATTGAAGTACATGGATTTCATGACTATTATTTTCAGTGTGATAGTAGAACAGAGACTGATTTGCAGATGAATTCGGCATTCTACCTTCACCCTGGTAAAAAGGAGACCTCAGCCAGAACCCACTGCTTTCAAATTTGCTAAAGCTGTAAACCAAACTGATTTCAAACTACACCTGTGAAATGCTGAATAAGGATACTCATAATTTAATTTCTTTTTTTGTTTGTTTTATTACAGCATTTCACAGTAACCAGAGATGGAGAAAAGAGTGTGTCACAAGAGCAAAACTGAATTAAATGCTCTAACAATATCTTGTGTTCTTTTCAGGTTCAATGTAATCTCACTGGGCAACAGCAGTGGAACTCGTCTGTCCAAAATGGTTTATGGTGAATTTTTCCGCAGACCTGGCAAAGATGCAGAACTTATCAATTTGAATGTGGGTGGCTTTAAGCAATCAGTGGATCAAAGCACCTTGCTCCGATTTCCCCATACCAGACTCGGAAAACTTCTCAAATGCCATTCAGAAGAGGCTATTCTAGAACTGTGTGATGATTATAGTGTGGCAGACAAGGAATATTACTTTGACAGGAATCCTTCCTTGTTCCGATACGTTCTGAATTTTTACTATACGGGCAAACTTCACGTTATGGAAGAACTTTGTGTCTTTTCCTTCTGCCAGGAAATAGAGTACTGGGGGATAAATGAGCTGTTTATTGATTCCTGCTGCAGCAATCGGTACCAAGAACGGAAAGAAGAAGGTCCTGATAAAGACTGGGATCAGAAGAGCAACGACAGTATGGACTCCTCCAATGAAGAGTCATCTATATTTGATAAAGAGCTAGAAAAGTTCGACAATCTGTGTTTTGGTGAAATAAGAAAGAAGATCTGGGTCAGAATGGAAAATCCTGCATACTGCTTGTCTGCCAAGTTAATTGCCGTGTCATCCCTGAGTGTTGTTCTGGCATCGATTGTGGCCATGTGCATTCATAGCATGCCAGAATTTCAAAGGCTGGATGCCAATGACAGGGAGATTGGAGACCCTGTGCTGGAAGCTGTGGAGATTACGTGCATCATCTGGTTTACTGCTGAGCTAGTGATCAGGCTCTTCACGGCTCCAAGTCAAAAGAAGTTCTGGAAGAAACCACTGAACATCATTGATTTTGTCTCTATTATCCCATTTTATGCCACACTGGCTGTGGACACAAAGGAAGAAGAAAGTGAAGATATTGAGAACATGGGGAAAGTGGTTCAGATCCTGCGGTTAATGAGGATATTTCGCATCCTGAAACTGGCCAGGCACTCCGTAGGACTGCGGTCTTTGGGCGCCACTTTGAGACACAGCTATCAAGAAGTTGGACTTCTGCTTTTGTTTTTGTCAGTTGGGATTTCTATTTTTTCAGTGCTTGTCTACTCAGTGGAGAAAGATGATGACTCATCAGAACTGCAGAGCATCCCTATTTGCTGGTGGTGGGCAACCATCAGCATGACCACTGTTGGTTATGGGGACACTTACCCGGTCACACTTGCTGGAAAGCTGCTTGGCACCCTCTGCATAATCTGTGGGATACTGGTGGTAGCACTTCCAATCACCATTATTTTCAATAAGTTTTCTAAGTACTACCAAAAGCAAAAAGCTATTGACAGAGACCAGTGTAACAATGATCGCAAAGAGAAAAGCAATGACCTACCCTATTTTAACATTAGGGATATTTATGCAAAAAAGATGCACTCCTTCATTTCTAGCCTTTCTTCAGTAGGAATTGTAGTCAGCGACCAAGATTCAACAGATGCCTCCAGTATCCAAGATATGGAGGATGTTTATAACACAGTATCTTTAGAGAATGGTGCAGGAAAATGAGTTGAACCACATTTGTTTCTCTTTGTTTCTCTTCTGGTTCTTGGTAAATGTGGACTTAGAAACTTCAGTGAATTCATTAAGAGCAGTCGATTCTCAGGGTACTTAACTCTCAGCCATATTTGGACATTCTTTGCTCTGAGGATGCCATAAAAGCTTCATTGTTTATATGAGACTTTAAAATATGCCTCATATCGTGGTTTAGTTTTTACACAACTAATGTTATGCATTCTTGGGGACAAAAAGTTGGGAAAACAGTTTTAAATGTGAGATAATTGTTTTTTTGGTTTTGTGTTTGATTTGTTTGTATTTTCCCCTGCAGCAGTCTCATATCTTACACAGGATTTGCTTTTATAATTTGCTGCTCTTCAGGTAGAGATATATTACAAACATATAAGAACTATTGCACAACTTAGTGAAGTTTTTACCTGCAAATACATTAGATAAAAGAAGGAATTGTGTACATGTAAAACTGTGCTCACTAAAACATTTATGTGATTTCAGAGTTGGGAATCCGTTTCCTAAGTTGGGGCAGAAAATATATTGGTACATATTGTTTTTACTCCATGGAAGCATAATATTTATTAATTTCTTTCCAAAAGCACAATACATTTTTAGTTTGTTAAAATAAATGATTCCCATTGTGCCTATATTTTTCCTAGGATCCAGCTGTAGCCCAGCTCTAACAGGTCCTAAAGGTTTTAAATCATAAGTCCCAGGACGAAGTGTCTGGTGTAAGCAGGATAAGAGCTTCTTGTACCATTTAGCCACCTCTCCTGCCATTGTGACCCTCAGCAATTCTGGTTCCTGGCAGGGATCCTGCTGTAATTAAGGCCAGCCCAGTGGCTTCCCCAGAGACTTTGATTTGTGGGCACTGAAGCAAGCACCTGTGGTGGTCTTTAGAAGTTCCTGCTCCCTGCTGCCAGCGCTGCTCCTTGCCGGGGTTGCTGCCTCAGTGGTAGGAGCCGTGTGAGCAGCACCTCGGCTGCTCTGCTGGGTCTCTGTCCAGGGCTGAGGTGCCGAGCAGTGGAGATGTGAGGACGTGCTCTTCTCTGCCGTGTGTTGCCCAGCAGAGATGCAGGGTGGGCACTGCGAGCGAGCACCCATATTGAAACTATTTCAGCTCCTTTTTCTAAAGCTCATCTGCTGGTGGTGGCAGCTTGCCTGGTGTGTGCTGTGGGCTGGAGCAGTGCTCATTGCTTGGCAGAGTCCTGCAGCTCTGTACGTTCCTCTCCTCTCCAGGGATTTCTCAAGCAGCCAGCTAACTCTGCCCTGTTTCAAACAAGATCTTCTAGGGCTATTTGAAAGGAAAGCCAGTCCTTGAGCTTAGCATAAAGCAGTGCTGGAGAAGCTCAAGGACCTTATAGTGTTAAGTGGACCTTATAGTCCATAGTGTTTCTGAATACTCATTTTCTTTCGTTTGTCTAGTGACTAAATTAGATGCTGGGCAACGGAAAATCGAAGACACTGTGATGTCAATATTTTGCTTAAAGAGAGGTTAGACTGTTTTATTTTTTTAATATTACTGGGTCAAATACAGCAGCCTGTACTGAGTTTCTATTCAAGAAGATCAAACTCCATAGAATTGACTTCATAAGTGAGTAAGATGCCAAAAGATGGCAATTGACTTCAGTGACCGCAGAAGCTTGATTTTTCATGTGTCTGCCAGATTTTCAATTGCAAAATACAGTAAGTAGGTAGCTGAGGTACGCTTAAATTTACTAAGGCACAGAGATCTAGCCTCCTTCTGAGACAGAGAAACAAAAAAGGACAGGATCAACCTATACATTGTAAAGATGTGTCCCTCAGGACTGCTGTGCATCAGTATAGAGATGTGGGACTCAAAATATTTTGAGCTTTGGAGAAACCTCAGAATTTGGCTTATTACTTGCTGACTGCTGTAAGAGTATGTGATGCTTAACAGACAAAGATAATTTTTCCCATAGTAAGTGTAGGAATACCAAAGGGAAAGTTAGCCTAAATGTGATTTGTTCTTACTGAACAATTAACATTACAAAATTGTAATGATACAAAATACTAAATATGTATATGCATATGAATCTAACAGGAACCAGCAGAATAACAGCAAAAAAGTTACACTCTGTCCAAAGAAAATCTCTTGGTGGTCTCCATATAAAGATATGTTACATTGCCACTGAAGATCAAAAACAATGAAAAATATTGTAATGCAACAAAACCTGCAAGAAATTGTATTAAATAATTGGAAAAGTGCTACTGAAAAAATTATTTTTGTGTATTAGGCATTACTCAAGGATGACATAATATATAACTTTGTGGATTAAATTTTACTGGCTGGTAATTTGTCATAAAACTGATAAGCTTTTGATCGAACTCATGAATCAGTCTTAAGGCTGTTACACTGTTTAAGTTCCTCTGACTTTATGCATTGATACAGCTTGCAGCAAAGTGAGATGTATCTCTTGGAACACATGGGAAGGTAAAGTACATATCCATGTATCATTTAGTGTACACTATTTTGATTTCTGTGATTAGATCTTGGCCTTTTTCAAATCAGTTGTATCTTAAAAATGGCTTTCTTGTATCCTTATTCCTTTGCTGGAATAAATCCAGCCCCTTGGTTTCACACAGGCATAACCGTGAGCAGGATGTGAGCTGTGTTTCGTGCCAAAAGACATTCCTCTCAGGGCAGAACTGCAGTGCTGTGACATGCACTGGTGCTAGAGAGTATCACAAGCCTTGAGTGCCAGGAGAAAGCAGATGAGAGCAGAGACTGAGATACTGCGCATTCTAGGGGATTGTTTCTTATTCAGTTTGTCTTCTTCCTTGGTCTACAGGGGCATGTTGTTGATTTGTGATATCAATGTCAACAGAATGTATATTGGATATTGGTTTTGTTTTCCTAAAGCACGTGTTTTTGCTTTAAAAATACTTCCTAAATTCTCACCACCCAGCTGCTCTGTTTCAGACACCAAAGCACAGAGAAGATTACCATTCAGACATGCGTCCCATTTTGTATGGGAGAGATTTGTTTGTTTTTATACAAAACAGTTTACTGGCGTGTTGTTGATTTCTTTGTCTTGATACCAAACTCTTCCCTTTTGATATCCAGTATTTCCACAGGAGCATCCATCTTTGTGTGGTTTTCACTAGTGTATAATGGGGAGGCAGCACTGCACTGCATTGCAGCTCTGTTTGAGAGGCTTCCAGCTGGCAGGGGAATCCCCCCACTGCCCACAGCTCCTGCCTTGCTGGGGGCAGGCTCTGGCACTGGCACTGGTTTTTCTGGTGTGTTAGTAGATGAAAAAGTCCAGTGTAAAGAAATCAGAAAAGAAAAATGGGAGAAGTCAGGAAGCTGTCAGTCAAAGGAGATGGTGGAGAAGTGTGAGAGGACCTCAGAAGAAAGGAAAAGAGGAAGAAGTTGACAGAAAGAGTCCTCACTTTTCTTCACTTATTTCCTGGGTTTTTTTTTTCCACCAGTACTTGTCTTCCCTTTCCTTCCTTCTCCCTTCCATCCCTTCCTGCTCCTACCCTGGCCCCTCTTCCCAACCAGCCTGTGATCCAGCAGTCTGTTTATGTCCCAAAATGAGGGTCTTTCTGAATCCAGAAAGGCAAGTTCCATCCACCAGGATAGCAGCAAGCAAAACTTAGCAGGGATGGAATTAGTGAGCACAGTCAGTGCTTTTAGTAAGAAAAGTCACAGTGTTGTTCAGATTATGGAACATAAATGTGGGGTAAATAAACATCACATCTGTGTCAGGCCTGTAAATGAAATACCACTTATGGCTTAGGTAGAAACTCACAGTCCACAACCTCCTTATGAGGGGAAGAGGAGGGGCAGGCACTGATCTCTGCTCTGTGGTGAGCAGGGACAGGACCCAAGGGTATGGCCCGAAGTTGTGTCAGGGCAGGTTTAGGTTGGATATTAGGAAAAGGTTCTTCCCCTAGATGGTGGTTGGGCACTGGAACAGGCTCCCCAGGGAAGTGGTCACAGCAGCAGCCTGACAGAGCTTAAGAAGTGTTTGGACAAAGCTCTTGGGCACGTGGTGTGATAACTGGGGTGTCCTGTGCAGGGCTGGGAGTTGGATGTGATTATCTTTGTGGGTCCCTTCCAACTCAGCATATTCTGTGATTCTGTGATAATGCCAGATATCACCATTTAAAAGCAGACTTCTTGTTGATTCCCACGTGAACACGTTGCTGTCAGGGACTGCTGAGAGTATCAGGCAGATTTGACTGGCAAATGCAGTACACGGGCTCACAGCATGCCAAGGGCTCCTGACAGGCTGCTGTGTATTAATACATTTATTCATTTCCACATACTCCTAACATCTAGAGCAAGTGACAAAAAACCACTAAGCTGTGGAGAGCTTCTCTAATATTTTTTGATTAGCTGACAGTGTTTGTGAAGCTGCTAATACCTCTTCATCCAGAAAAGGACATTTCTCAAACAAAATCACAATAACCCTGAGCTGGATGTGCAGTTTGTGACTGATAGCAGTAGCTCGCTTGCAGTCAGTAAATAATGCTGCCTGATGCTGTGTGGCTGCAGTGCTGTTGCCTATATTTCTGAAATGTTTATGCTCTGTCAATCAAGAGACAGCAGATGCCATTAAAACTATCTCAGCACTTTCCAGCTGCACAAGAATTGCAGTGCCTCTTCTAAGCACAGCAAAATGTCATGGCTTGCTGAGACCTTCTCTTTTAATTTCGTGCATAGTTGTAGTTAATTTTTCCTGATGAGCTTATGGTCTAAGCACAATCTGGCAGAAGAAAAGGTCACTGTGTGTCTCTAGACAAGTTACAAGATGTTACTGACTTTAACTCAGGGCAATGCCCTCCCATCTCACTGGCACAACTCAGGTGGTGCATAGAGTGGTAATTCACTGTGGAATGGGCTGATGGCTGTCACAGGTAGGTAAGGAGTAAAGGCAGAGCTCCTTGGGGATGGATATCATTTATATGTAATTGTATATCTGCCCTCTGGACAGAGCTCATTTAGGTATATAATATGATCAGATAAGGTATGACACTTTTGCTGAAAAAACACCTACATCCCATATCTTTTTAATGACTATATTGGAGGGAACAGCCTTTTCTTGTGTTTCTGTCAGGTCAAGGGCTGTGGGTCAAGGGTTCTTTCATCTACACACACATCAGTTTTCTCCAAATTACATACACCAGTGGGAGGGAGAAACTTTGCAGCATCCCCAACAGATCCATGAAGATTTAGCCAAGGATTTGGGTTCCCAGGATGAGGGCTGGTGGTGGTGGGGGGGAACATTAAGTGAGGGAGAGCCAATACCATGTGGTTTCATGTGGTCTCATTTGGACTTCCCCAAAAAGCTTTGGTAGCTGTCTGTTAAGAGTCAGTAATGACCTGCAAGTGGAATTTCAGCCTCCTGTAGTAATTTTAAAAACCATGTAATAAAATATGAGAGGGAGCAAACTGGTGTTGGCAAAGAGGCAGGCGCAATATGCTGACAGGACTTTTATAACCCAAATTTGCATTATTTCTTGGCTTGTAAGCCATATAAAATATTCTTACTCTGTCATGTGCTGTAAAATCTGCCCCTGTGCATTAATACAAATAGAATAGTGGAGCCAAGTCCTGGAATTACGGCATTAGAGATAAAAAAAAAAAAATCCTGGCTTGGAGAAATTGCAGAAATATTGTTTAGCTGCCACTGCTGTTTTATTGTTGCAGCTGCCTCAGTGGTGAGAAGGAGCAAGGGACTGTGCACAAGCAGTGGTATGCAGGCTTCCCTTTCTTCCTTTGCGCGTTTATGCTGACCATACAGGCTGAGGGCTGCTCAGCAGACCCTTCCTGGGGCCATCAGGTTTGGAGCCAGTGGTCCCTAGAGAGGGATGTGGTTGTGCAGGAAAATAATGAGGTCTGTATGAAATAGCCTTTGGGGAGGTAAAATAGTATCACTGAATTTGGTGTTGCCACCCTCCAACACCTCTATGAGACCTGGGAGAGAAAGCAGAAATGAGGAAGAAGTTGAAGGGTCAGATATTTAGCAGCAGCCATTTGAAGGCTACTTTGTGTTGTGTTAATCCAAGGGCTTTTACTGAATCGCAGGTAGAATTCTGTATTTAGCCTTGAGCCCATTCCATGAGGTGGAATAATGTATTGTTTCCCACAGGCTTTGAGTTACAGCTATAGTATGTGCTTTTCTCTGAGCCAGTTTCTAGATGTGATGCTGTCGCTGCCTTTCAGGCTGACTGGACTTTGGATGTTTCTGAAGTGTTGCACATACTATAAATCATCCTTGCAGCTTCTACCCCATTTCCTAGAAACCTGGAAACTGTAAGCATGAAAGTGTGCAAAGTAGTTTCTCTATCTCAGTATTATTTTTCGACAGCATCAAATGGCATGCATTTCATGGAAAGTGATTTTCCTTGCTCCTGAATTGTGAACTTTGGGACTTCAGGTATTTTTTCAAATAAAATATTTGAAGAGCAATTTAGGTCCTGAGACCTAATTTTATTCCAGGTAGTGTAACCCCAAGTACACAACTAAGTATCCATCTCTTCGGTTTACACAGTTGCAATCTTACATATTTGGATTGTCTATCTTTGGGAAAAAAAGTGTTGAATGAATAATTCCAGGTGCCAAAAAGCTGGTTGAATGCTCATTGAGCGAATTCCTTATGAACTAGAATGATCCTCGTGTCAGACCTCATGGCTTCATAAGCCTCTTCTGTGAAAAGCAAAACACTTTTTTTCTTACTCTCTAAATATTTCAGGGGGAATGGAGTAACAGTCTTGCTGTTCTGTGGTGATGGAGAGCATTGAATGAAATGAAGGCCACAATGAACTTAAGGCGGTTAAAAAGGAACATGACTTTTTTGTAAACACCCCATTTCCCTTGAGACAATAATTTTCATGTTGTTCCAAGTGTTTTTTTTAAAGGCAAAAACATAACGTACCAAAACCACAGCACTGTTTTTCCTTGCTGGGTATTTTAAAGATTAAATTAGCTCCAGTTAGAGGTGTGGAAAGAGAACTGGCCAGTGAGTAGGTTGGGGGGGTGCATTAAGATTTTATAATTTATTTTTATATCCTATGCTTTTGCCTTTGGCATCACACACTTTTGCGTTGAACTTTTTTATGTATTGACTGAAGAATCAAATAATAGACAACCTTTATCTGCAGATTTCTTACAGGCAATTGAATGTGAAGGAAAAGTTAGGTTTCAGCCTTTCAGCCTTGACAATGAATTTAAAAACTCATCAGAAGCATTCCTAAGCAACATATGAATTTATGCATAGGTATGGTATATTTAATGTATCTCAAACCACAAAACTAGAGTTCTGGCAGTGTTCAGTGAATTAAAGGTTAATAAAAATTCAGGTTTTATCTGGTTCTGTTCTAGTTGCATATTATAGTGCAGTAATGTACTCTTGGCTCTTAGGCTGCCTCTGTAAATGGGAGTCTAGTGCTTCTGGAATTTCATAAATCTAGCCATATAGAGACTGACTGGAAGCTGTCAGAGCGCTATTGTGTGGGCTTTTATGTGTCTGTCACCAAAGGAAACCTCTGCTAATCTGCCCAGGAGCTGCTGCATTCCAGAGGTGTGCAGGGCAAGCAGGCAAGTGGGACTGTGGGGCTTTGCCTAAGGCACTTGCAGCAGAACTGCTGGGTTTTGTTGGCCTGCTTTCACTGAACTGTCACCTGCTGAAAATGTCTGTGTTCTCCATTTAATGTGTTAATTAATCCACAAAAGATTTATGTTATCTGGAAAGGGTTTGTAAAACACAAGTGTTCCTTGAAAGCAAATACTGACATGAGGCTGGAGAGGTGGCTCAAAGACTTTTTGCCCTGGCTTTTCTGCCTTGTCATAGGGGTAATGAGAGGGCAAGAGTGGGAGAGGCATAACAAACTTCAGAGTTTGGGGAGTCTTTAGGGCCACTGAGAGTCCCTATGAAAATAAGCATTGAAGGAATCTGGGGACTGGGGTAGGGGATCTGGATGCTGGATGTGCCGTGCATGTGTTGTATGCTCTGTGCTCCAGGTGATGGGTGGAAAGCAGACATCTCTGCACCAGTGGCTATCTGCTGCTCTGGTGGCACTGACTGCACCCTTCTCTGCCCTCTCCACAATGTCCTTCTCAGTTCAATGCTCATTTCTGCAAATGTTAAAATGCTTCCTCAGACCTGAAAACTGATGAGAGATGTAGTGAGGGCAACTGGAAGGAGATAACGGAGCAGGAAAGAGAGGCCGATGGCAAGAGCCATGTCTGTAGAGAGAACATGCTGCAAAGGTGCTTTGGTGGAAAATCTTATCTTCCGTGTCTTGAAGCTTTTCCTCTCCTCAACTCCTGTAGAGAATCAAACAGTGGTTCGGGTTGGAAGAGATCTTAAAGATCATCCAGTTCCCACTCCCTGCCATGGGCAGAGACAACTTCCACTAGACCAGGTCACTCAAAGCCCCATCCAGCCTGGCCTTGAACATTTCCAGACATGAGACATCTACAGGTTCTCTGGGCAACTTGTGCCAGTGTTTCACCACCCTCATAGTAAAAAAATTTCTTCCTAATATACAATCTAAATCTACCCTCTGCAGTTTAAAGCCATTCCCCTGGTCCTGTCACTATATGCCCAGGTGAAATGTCCCTCTCCAGCTCTCTTGTAGTTCCTGTTTTTCTGCTCAAGGTCACAGTTAAGATCATCTTTGAGCCTTCTTTGCCCAGGCTGAATAACCCCAGCTCTCTCAGTCTGTCTTCACTGGAGACGTGCTCCAGCCCTCTGATGATCCTTATGGACTTTTCTGGACCTGCTCCAACAGGTCCATGCCCTTCCTGTGCTGGGGACCCCAGAGCTGGATGCAGCACTGCAGGTGAGGACTCATGAGAGCGGAGCAGAGCTGCCGTCCCTCACTTTGCTGCCCACGGTGCTTTGGATGCAGCCCAAGATGCCATTGGCTTTTTGGGCCACAAGACCACGTTGCAGAGTCACACTGAGCTTCCCATCCATCAACACCCCCAAGTCCTTCTCCTTGGGGTTGTTCTAAATCCAGTCTATGCCCAGCCTGTACTTGTGCTTGGAAGTAAAAGGACTGTCTGTCTTAGCATAGCTTTTGCAAAGTGCCTTCTCCCTTCTTGCAGTCATTATGGAATGGATAAACCACTGTGGAATGTAACCTGGGAGATAAATTTGTTTTGAGAAGGGAACAGTCTAGATCACTTTGTGGTCTTTGTTTTCCTTTTGATTCTGTACTTCATTGCACCCAAGTGGGCTTTGGCAACACACACTCCCCTTCTATGCATGCAGCATGTGCCAGGCTTTATAATCCATCCAATGTTCTCAGCTATTCAGCAAACTAAAAGGGTGAAGGGAATAAAGTCAGAAGAAACTCTTTGTGTTGCTAAAATCCTGTTCTTCTGCATACAATTTCAGTATCCAGTTCTTTTAAAATGCAGATGACTTCCCCATCACAAATCTAGTCCACCATACAAAAAAACCTCACTTGGAATAGACTCTACATGGGCTGATTGATTGCTTATTTTTAGATGAAGATGAAAAAGAAGAAAAATGCTTGGCTTTTTTTGTGATGAAAAAAGGCAAGCAAAACTATTTGAATAGTAACTCTCATGGCCAAATAATTCTACAGTTATCAAAGTGATCATTGTTGGGTGAAATCATCAAAAAAGAAGCTATATAGACATTTGAACATAAACATGAGGACAAGTAAAAAAAAATTGTTGGCTCTTTTCTATCTCTGACTCCTTTTATGGAGATTGAGATTCCTTTTTTTTGGCAAGTCGGACGATGAACCTCTTGTTAATTAAGTGGTTGAAAGGTATAGTTGAAAAAGGAGTTTGGGATCTGAGACAGCTCAGCACGGAGGAAACCACCTCTGTGATCAATCTTGTCAGGTTTTGACACCTTAATTAAAAGTTATCTTTGGCAGTGTGAAGGCGGCTCAAGTGCTGGGAAAGTGGACACTAAGCATTTTGTTGTGGTTATCTGGGAACAAGAGTAGCGAAGGGATCAGCAGCCAGTCCTGCTTCCGCCAGGAAGAGCCCACGGTGGGCACTGCAGTGCACGGAGCATCGGGACAGATCCGGGCTGGATCAAGGATCACTTCCCACAGTGAAACAGCTGCGGGCTACAAAACATTGCAGCTCTGTCTGAAGTTCCATGTGATGCTGTGCCAGCCATTCTGTCATCCGGCACTTCTGGTCTCCATCACGTCTTCTGCCTCTCTTTCTGGCATTTAAGCTATGTAGGGTGGTGGTGGTCTCTCAGTCTGTGCACTCCTTCCCTAGCAGGGGTGTGGTGGTCAAAAGTGGAGCGGTGACCTTGAACTCCTCATCACTGGGAAAATGGTGATTTAACTGAAGAGAAGTGGAAAAAGTTGAGGGCTTATTGGAAGAGCTGATTTTAGCTTTGGCCAAGTTATTTAACATGAACTGTCTTTAATGAAATGTCTAAGAAAAAAAAGGAAGACATATTAGTTTGAGGGGGAAGAAAAGCAATTGTCCCCCATGCTATCCCGTTGTAGTTATATAAAAAATAGTATAATTTATTACACCAAACAATAGATTTTTTTACGTGGTTGCTGAACCAAATTGTTTAAAAAAATCTGTAATTTAAGACTCCTTGAGCTTTTTTACTTTGACTCAATGTTTCGTTTGATTTGGAGGAGTTAATTCTTTTGCATCTAATTAAACTTAGGCTGGTTTGACATTAAAAAAAAGTTTCACAATGAAAAAAAATTTTTTTTAGAATATGTTGAAATGCAACATTTCAGCATCATTGGAAACAAGAAGCTCTCAGAAAATTTCACAATGAAATATGCGCTGTTCCAAAATCCCTCCTGCCTTTTTTGTTTTGTTTTTGTTCAGTTTGTTTGTTTTGTAGAAGATTCCCTCCAACTGTGGGCTGGATTCAGATATAAAGTTTCTCTCTGTCACAGCCTTTTTCAATGAATTTTCTATTCACAAAAAAATTGTTCTCATCTGGTTTTAGCTGTATTCTTTGGAAAATGCTTATTTTCCTTGAAGAAGTCAGAGAAAAAAATAAGATCTTTGTCACTTCTGTGATTGCTGTCATGGATCCATTGATGTGCGTGACACTTTACCAATCACTCAGATTATTGGTAAAGAGAAATGAATTATCTACTTTGCTCAAGACAGAAAATGAAAAGCAGTTACCAGAAAATCACATCCTGGTAAAGGAAATGAGTCCATTTTTAAAAGTTTATGAGGGAGAGCTTCATTATGAAGCACAAAAAAAGAAAACACATGAAAAGCCTGTTGGACCCCATCAGTTCATGTGATTCTTTTGATGGGAATCTAACTGAAGGCTGATCAGAGAGAAAATCATTGTTTCTTTTAAGTAATAATTACAAATGGATATGTGTGTTCTTCTGCAATAATTAGCAAGTGTGTTTTGATTAGAGGACTCTTCAGTAAATAAACTTGCACCAACCAGTAACTGCTTAGTGGCTGGCAAGCTGTAGTGTTCTTAAATGGATGTGTCAGCTCAAGAGGGAATGTTATAATGTTATTATTTAATATTCATGCTGGTTAGTCTAGAGAAGAAAAGGCTTGGGCAGTTAGAGAAATCTTATTGTATATGAAAGCCTTTTGCAAGAAAAGCGTAGGTTGTTGTTTTTTTTTTCCTGTACTGTTCAGGGCACAAAGCTCAAGCCAAGGAGAATAAAGATGAAGATGGTAAAGTGGCTCAAGAATTCTTCCTGTTTGCCTGTGGCTCCTTGCTCAGCCCCAGCTCCAGCTGCTCACTATCTCAGCCATGCTGATCCGAATCTGTGAAAAGGTAGAGCAGATTGCTTCAATGACCCAGGTTTAGAATAATAATAATAGTAGTTCTCTGCTGAGTAAATGGAAGGGAGATGTGAGCCTCAAAAGTTGAAAAGGCCCTGGATCACTGTCTTCTTGATGGAGACCCAACTCTTTTTTTAGAGAGTCAATACTTGTGGCAGCAGTCCAAATTACAGAATCACAAAATTGGTGAGGTTGGAAAAGACCTCTGACCAGGACCATTGAGTCCAACCTATGACTTGCATAATTTGTCAGTTTGCTGGGGGTGGGAAAATGTGCTCCACTGAGATTCTGACTCGGTGGCTTCAGTAAGGACATTATTGGGCTACCTACTTGTGTCCAGAGGTGTCCCTGGCCCAGGAACTTGGGTTGTGCTGAGGATAAAACAGCTGGATTATGGGACCCAGCCTTAAACATGGCATTGCTGTTGTGACTCTGCCTTGGACTCAAAGAGAGGGGTTCGTGTACTTGGTGGTATAGCCAATATTTTCCCATGGAAAGGGAAGAAGGACTTTTGAGGATAAAAATGGGAATACACGTCAATAAAAAGTGAAATAATTTTTTACTCAGTAAAACGGTCCTTGGGAGCATGATGGAGACACAGGGACAGTCTACCATGAGAGCAAATCCAATGGCTACTAGCAGTCTTCTATGTATTTGCCTATTTTTTCTTGGTATAGATGTTTTTTGGTATGTGAGCACTACACACACATGATTTGTCTTGCTCTCAGCACAATTGTAAGGAATTGCTAATACTTCTATTTCCTCTCTGATTTTAAAAGTCAAAGTGCAATTGCCTTCTTTGTGGTCTGTTCAATTTATCACGCCCATATTTGCATGTAGTACTGAGAAAGTTTTTATAGTTTATGTGTTATCATATAGCTATTAACATTTTAATAATGTAAATAGAGGTGAGCTGGACTACTGAAAGGAAGTCCTGAGCCTTACCTGTACAAAGTGTTTCATCTGCCAGAAGCAATGTATTTTTATGGCTCTGAATTAATCTTTTTTCTTTCTTTCCCCTGGAATCTTTCTTCCAGATGAAATTTCAAAATCCTGCCCTTCCATTGTGACTGTGAATGGGTTTTGGTTTTATTTCAATTTCCATGGCAACAGAAAAATTTGTTTTCTGACAGTGTTTGAATACAAAAGTCTAATTTCTCTGGGCTCTTTTGAATATGCCAGTTGACATTTTTATCCCCTTAAGTGTTTTGAACCCCTGTCCTTAACCCCTTGACTCCATTTAGTTCTGTGAAATCCAATCTCTTTCTCTTTAGTCAGGACAGACAGGTTTTTTCCCATACTTTCTTTATTTTTCAGAGATAATTTGATTCAGTGTGCTGATAGCAGAAATATAGCCACATTTTATATTTAGGAGTTCAATTCTTTCCTTGGAGGCATTATTACTTTTGTAAATTACTTCTAAGCACTGAACTTACTGAACTTAACTGAACTGAACTGAACTTACTGAACTTAACACTGAACTTAGTTTCAAGGTTGCAGAATATAACTACTATAATTTTAAAGTCAGGAGCTAACTTTCTTTGTTATGGTTTGCTTACATTCATGTATCTTGCATCATCTGACATGTTCATCAGCCAGTCCATGAGTGTGCTTGAAGAGTGCCAGCTACATAATCATTAAACTTTATACCGAATCTCCTGCGATTTTGAACAAAATACTTCAATTAATTCCTGAATAGATTCCAGATGTCTGTGGTTTGCAGAGCTTCATCATTCACTGTATGAGTGATGAAATCTTATTGTATTTAACATCTGACGTCACCTGGGCCACCTAATTATCTTAAGTGCTAGAAAGCTTCAAGATACATGGTTTCAATTTAAGTAGCCTCTAAAGTTTGAGTGTGAAGGATGAATAGAAGGAAGTCAGGGACATGACAGTCTTATACTTCTGTGCTTTGCCTACCTGTTTAGCTCCTTCCACAAGCATCAGTGAAATAAATTCCATCTCTGTGTCCCACCAGCAAGTATTTAATCTGTGAATCATACCGTTGTACCTCAGATGCTGTTGTACCTCAAATGCTGTTGTACCTCTCTGAGCCTGGCCAGTTTTCTTGCTTAGTTCGTCTCCAGCTGAGCTGGAATACATGCATGGCTCCTTAATTGGAGACGAAAATATTTCTAATAGGTTCCCAAACCTCCCCCTCCTCTTTCCTCCTTCTCTGTGAAACCAAACTAAGGCAGCAGTCATTGCACCTGGCTGTGCAGATCTACATCCTTCTTCGCTTCGATAAAGGAGAAAAGAGCCAACAACCCTGACATGTGAGTTACTTGCAACAGGATAAAGCCTAGAGTGAATTAATGGGGCAGTGCAAACCTTTAAATTCTGCTTTGCTGTCACAACAGTTGTAGAACTTAAGGGAAAAACTGAAAAAGCTGATCTGCTTGGAATACAGCTTCTGGGGATAGATTGCCTCTTCAGAAGACAGCTGGTACCCACAACAGGCATTTCCATGTGCTTCCTACCTTTTAGAGGACATTGTGCTGATAGGAGGTAACTTTCATTTTATTAAAGCATTAGCAAGATTTAACTTCCAGCATTGCCTATTCGGGCAGTTATATGCAGTCTTTTATATTTACAGTCTTTTGCTATATTTATCCATGCCTTTGGTGTAGTTGCTTATTATTAATAGATATTTATATTATATAGACTTTGTTGATGCTGATACGAATGAGTTTTCTGTTAATGTTGAGATATGAGCTTAATAATGCACTCTGCACTACTGTTTGAAAGTCATGATAAAGCTGCTCTGCAATTTTATTTTTTGCTCTCAGTGAAATATAACCAGCTTGTATTCATTACCAGCAGAGATATTTATAACTATATCTGATTTGTTTTTCTTAGTTGTTAGATCTTTTATTGCTTTTCTTGCATGGATTATCTGAGAAAACTGCATAGGCTCTAAGTTGTGGGAAGAGTCAATCCTTATATCATAATATGTGCCAAGCAAACCTATCATGTTGCTCAGCTGATTTGAGAGTTGTTTTTCTTTTAGATAAATATTTTTACGACTGTATCTATTTATGACTTTAGCCCCTTGTGAATGGTTACTGGAGGTCATCTGTTGTTGGTTCAGAAGTATCTGTTAATCATGCAGGAAAGGGAGCATGGGTGAACCATAAGAATTTCTTCCTGTGGGAAAGTGAGCAATCATTTTTGTTCTAGATTAGTTCACTAGAAACTGTGAAACTGTATTCCAGTCCAATTCCTGAAGGTGTAAAGAAGCCATTATTTTTTCCAGCATCTATTCCTACTCAGTCATAAAACTTATCCTTTAATGAATATTGCAAAGCCATTTACAATATAAAGTCAAATGCCAGCAAAAAATATATTGCTTCTTTTGCTGAAGTATCTAATGATTTTTGATGCTTCATTTTCATCTCTTGACATATTCAGGTAGGTGGTGCTCAAATAATTCTTAAACCCCAGAATTTCCATTGTGTCCCAAATGAATGTGCATCTTTAATAAATACTGTAGGCTTTAGAATAATCAGAATACCTTGTATCAAAATATCTTTATTTTTTCCCAACCCTTCCATAAAAATATTGTTAGAAAGCTGAAGCTGTGGTGGCTGTGAAGGACAGACAGATGTCCTACTCTCAGCAACACAAGTCTATGGACTTTTAATGGACTTGGGCTGGAAGAAAAACAGATTCTTCAGCCCAGTCTGAGCCCTCTGGCAGGGTGAAGGGGGAAGGACTTCTCCCCCAGGCTGGGAATGAGCTGTGTGTTTGTTCTTTGGAGGTCACTGGCAAACAAAGGCATCTGTGTGGCTCCCAGCCAGAGGAGGTCTCACTTGAAAGCTGGTGGGTGGGTTTGGGAAGCCCAGGGCAAATCCCCTGCCAGGCTGAAGCTGGGAGGAGGGCAGGGTGTGAGGGCAGAGATCCTGGAGTGAGGTGATGGAGAGATCTGTTCAAGCACTTCTTCCTCTGTAAGCTCTTCGGAGTGGCACGTGTAGTCTGGAGCCAAAGAGTGATATCAGGAGTTAATTGTCTCCGTGGACAAGAAAATAAATTAGCAATTATTTTACGAATTGCAGTCTTTTCAGAACTTTTCTTGTTAGCTGCCATCTACATTAGAAAAACTGCTTGAATTTCACTGTTGGTACAAAGACCATCACAGATTACAGATGAAACCAAGAGGCGGGAGGAGCCCGAGTTGTTGCAGTTTTCCTCAGTGGGTTTTAATAATCTCTATACTACAGACCTCTCCAGTCCTTCTGTTTCTCATCCCTGCTGATAGGAAGTGTTTGTAAATTTGGTTTTGGAAAGGTCCTGTGTTCTAGGCCATCATGGTTTCTGCATCTTCCCTCAACAGAGGAGAATATTAAAGCTGTCCCACAGGGCATGTTGGCCTTTCCAGGGGAAGGGCATTATGGCTTACTGTAATACTGTCTGGAAAACAAAAACAGATCTACTATACTTCTATATCCTTCTTTTAATGAAATTTGTCTATAAATCCTTTTAATTCTTTTTTTTCTCTGTTGTTTTTATTTTTTTTTCTTTCCTGAGAGAGTGTGGATAGCAGCGCTCTCTCAGCATTAGAAAAATACAATTTTTGTGTACTTTGTTACTTTGTGACAGCTGGCTTTGTCAAAACCATAGATTGGTTTTATCTGGTCAGCAAATTATTTCCATTCATCTGCAGCCCCGGAAACCTGCTTGGATCTTGGAAATGCATCTGGTCCCAGTTTCAAATTGAATTGTCTCATTTTTTTTTTGACATGAGTGAGCATGAACACTTAGATCATAATTTCACTTCTGTGTTTCACAATCCACTCCTCCTAGTCCTCTTCCATCCCCAAAGCAAACTTTGGTACCTCTCAACGGTAGCTGTCTGTCGGTTCTAAATTTTCTGGAGGGTATTTATGGCACAGAATAACTGTTCAGGGAAACATGCCTCCTTCAGTGAATTCCTATTTGTGTGCATAAGCTTTCCTTGGAAACACTGATGATGGATTTAATTCCTGATATTATCAGTGAACTTCGCTTTATGCCCAGTGACTGCCATTCTTTGCAAGGTTCTTTTGACTGGGTAAATAATAGTAGAGAATAAGAAGGTATTTTACAAGAGTTTGCTATTTGGATCTGGCAGACTTTTCCATTAGTTAACACTCATCCTTGTGAGCTTCCCAGAGGCTCTCATTTTTAGGAACAAAATGGTCAAACTACGTTGCTGACTAAACAGTGATTGGAACATACCTCTAGTTGACATCTCTGAACATCACTGATATTCTTGGTCACAGAAGGTCTGAAGGTTCATGACTGGTATGCATTCATTAGACACCATCACTGTAGCCTAATTGATTGTAATTAACTTTTGCCCTCAAAACACAGGGCAGAGACCCCAGCTGAGCTCCTCTGGAGGTCAGAGTTAGGTGGAGACATGGAAAAAGCAGCTGGTAGCAGATAGCCACTAAACAAATGAAACCTTGTTCCTGGTCAGAGCCTGAGCTGTGATGAGGTGGTGACAGAGGAGGAGTCACTGATCTCTCTGGAATCTTTGCATCCTGTCCTGAGCTTACCAGCATTTATCAGCTGTACTAGCTGCTACATTTCATTTCTAGACAAGGCATTTGCTTTGAAAACTGTTTTGATGAGTGCAATTCCTGGTGGAGTGACTGAGAGTCTGAGTGCAGTAACTGATAAACTGCCTTGAGAGCGGCTTGTTAGCCTAAAGAGCAAATATGAGATTCAGCACTAGCTAATGGCAGTCCTTCTAACTCCTCACCTGACACACACCCAGCCTATGGCTGAAGGAGATACAATAGAAGGAGTATGAGTTAAGAGACCTGGTGAGTTTGGTGATTATAAACGAATCACACCGTAGTACATTTTTTGTTTTTCTTTGGTATTACTGATAGTAACTGGCATGTCCATTACTCATCAAAATAAGCAGCAAAATACACTGCTACTTAAGGGGTTTGAGGCTCAGTAAAATGGATATTTTAAGTTTGTTAAACAGGTTGTTTCACTTAATAAAATTTACTTACCTAATAGGATGGAGTAAAATTTTATTTTCTCTATTTCCTTACATCTGCACTGCAGGACTGACAGATTGACCTTCTGTAACCTGCCTAGTAAAGGGCAGTGGAGACTTGGTATACAGTAACTTTAAAAATTTTACAGATTAATATGATTTCTGCAAGAGATTTTGGGCAGTGTTTTTCCATGTTCTCTATAAAAGAGAACGGAATTATTTTGAGAAAAAATGTTTCAAAAGACTGGAGTGTTTGCTTTTCATCTGAGATATCCAGACTTTTTATTAGCAGTATTAAAATATTTTTAGAGGCACACACCCCTTCGTGAAGCTGATTTCCAACTGATATGTCCAAGAATGTTTATTAACACCCTGGTCCAGAGGGTCACTGTGCATCATCAAGAAAAAATAGATACAAAAATAACTTCAATTATTTTGAGATCAGCTAATATGTCTCAAAATCATAATGAATCTCTGACGGGATGTGAAACCCAAATACTTTCTTATGTTTTCCTTTGGTTTATTGGATAGGAGATCCACTAGTTAAAAATTCTCAACACTTTGTTTGAAAATAATGTTTTACAGCGATCTCTTGCCTTCTGTGGCCATGAGAGAGATTTTTCTAAGCAGTCTGGTGCATTAGTGCTCATAACTCTAGTTTGTGACTATGATTATTTCTTGGTGCTGAGTCAAGCAAGAGATCATAAAATCAAAATGCAAAGCTTTTAGCTATATTGATGGCTAGCTGGAAATCAACATCTTCACTAACTGGACAGAGACTGGACTAAGTGACAAATTCATCTGACTGAAAACTGGATTAAATCTCCCAGAAGATGGCAGTGCACTTATGGGTAGTGTTCTGCCAACTTGGCAACTTATATAATTTCTAGCTGGTTTTTTTTTCCCCAATGTTGAGTACAATAACAAAACAAGTAATGACAGCACAACACTGTGTGTGTGTGGATACTGGTGGTATTTTTGATCTTCAAATCTGGAGTGAGGACCTAGTAGTTCACAAAGGCCTGTCCTGCAGGGATGGTGATGGACTGGATGCTTTTGGGTAGGTTGACAAGTTACTCAGCACTTTGTCACACTCACCAGCACAATGAAGATCCCCTTTCCTTTGGAATTCTTCAGAATTCCCATGCAAAACCCACTGACTATATCCAGAACTTTTAAAAGATCTCTGAGTTCTCAAAGCGTCATTGCTCTCAGAGGAATGGACATTGTAGGTTAAGAGTTACTAATAAGTGGAATAAATTATGAGGTTTAGAATCTGGCCATGTTACATCTTTGCTCCCCTGTTTCCCATCAAAGAATTTCTTCATTCAGATAGGGATCAAAAGCATATGTTCAAAAATACCAAAAAGTACTACTTCTATATTAGTTGTAGTCTAAAAGCAATCAGTAATTGCTGTAAGTTTAGGCAAATTTCCAATTCAGTTTCCAAAGCAGGAGTCTAACTGTGGATTTTCAAACACGTGATCAAACTTGTTTGACTACTTAACCTTTCAAAAATTGATCCAGCACTTATTGTTTTATTTATTTTATAATTAGCCATAGGGAATGGCAATATCTTTTTAAGAATTCGTCTTAATTTATAGCCATAATTTGCAAATAAAACCCAGTAGTTGTTGTATAGCAATCATCTTATGAGCTGTTTGATATGCATATTTACACGAATAAGCGAGTTCGTTTTTGTGATGCACCTGAATGAAGAGATCTTTGTGAAGAGTGGAGAAGGAAAAGAGGAGGTTTTAGACACATAGCAATGCTTACATCTAAATTTTGAAAGTAAACTTTACCATTTCCATCTGTCTTATCCAGAATTACTACTAGAAAGCTAAAGAACATTTAAATATTTATTCTCTGTAGCTTAGTCTGAGAAAAAAGTTATATTATGGCACATTTGTAACCATTTATTTAGTTTTCCAAACAGCAGAAATTCACTAGCACAAAAAAAAAAAAAAAAAACCAAAAAAATTTAAAAATTGCAGCTGTTTCTTTAACATAAAGAAGAGATGAAAAAACAATTGTGTGCTCTTATCCTTCAGTCAGATATAATTGCATGTGCTTGTCCTACTGCTTAGACACTGTGAATCCTAATTTTACTAAATTAATATAAGCTGCATCATTTCCTTTGCACAAAGCATAAAACTAAGCAAGAAGTTAAAATTTAGTCGCTTTTTTTTTTGTTGTTTTCTTTTAGTTTTGGTTTTCTCCTCCTCCAGTAAGTTATAGAAGCTGCAAGATACATTGTGTTCCTAAGTCTTTAGATATCAACTCTCCATTTTAAAAGTGTGTTTGTTTTGAGTTTGTTTCCTCACAGAGCATCTTTAGTCTCTTTTAGGGCCCATCTGTGATTGAACCTGTCTCGACCATAAACTCAGTCAGGCAAAACCTTCCTTAGCACCTGAAGAGACCCAGCAGCACCTTCCCATTCAAGAGGCCAGCAGAGCTGTGTAGCCCATCTCTGATATCCAAAATCACAATCCATATGTTGTGTGAGGAGGGCAGCAGGGATGGATATGATCCATTCTCCAGTAGAACCTATTGCCAATACCCACTTCTCCGTCTAATAATCCACCTTTCACTACTGGCAAGCATCCTTCTCCTATGTCAGGAGAGGGCTCACATGAAATCACACAGTCCCCGCTCCCGGTCTCCTTTTTAGCACCACTTTCCTGGTGCTTGCACACTCGCAGTGCTCGCGTGACTGATGGAGCTTCTGGGCTCTGTGCAGCTGCTCAAACTGTAACTGCTGGCATTTGCTGCTGCCTTTGTGTAATCTGGATATGCTCTCACATGTAAATGATGCTGCTTGCTATTTCCTTGTTCCTACTGTTTAAAATGTCAATAAAACTGAAATATGCCACTATACAAACTGCAAATATCTCAGCTGACTATTCCACAATAAGGCAAGCTACCTCAGCACAAATAAAATGTTGACATTACTTTCTTTGTGTATTTTTCTCTGTGTTTTTTAGTGAATTGTCCATCTTCAATGTCACTGCTTGAGGTAAACCCAACCTTGTTATTTGGTCTATAATAGTGTTATTCTGGGCCAAATTCTGGAACCTTTATGAAAGCAAATCTATTTATATTAGGGACAATAAGGACAATACTAAAAATGACAGCATGGGATTTTCAGGAGGGTCAGTGGCTCACAGAGCATTTTTCTTTGATTTGTTTTGTGAACTGTATGTGACTTATCAATAAAACTGCTGTACTATCTGTAATTAAACCATTAAAACTGTCTTCTGTCATAGGCTTAATGGTGATTAAATTTTCCCAGTGTATGTGCCTAGGATACTGAACTTCACCTGATACTTTCTTATAGTAGTAGCTGTGTAGCGTTGTGTGTTTTGGGGGGGTTTAAAGTGATTTCGCATCCAGCCACATTTTGCCTACCTTGTAGCTAATATGGATCTGCCTGTCTTTCCCAAATGCTTGAAGAATTCCATTTCACAGGACACACTGAAACCATGTGAACTATATTGGAGTCTTTCTGACAGCTCAGTCTCAGCTTTGTGGATAACACAGGAAAATGGGGGAAGCTGGCTGCATTCCTCCTGCAATATTTAACTGTAACTAATAGCCTGATGCTTCCAGTGCTCCCCTAGGAAGGAGCCAAGCCTGACTTTCCCTTCAGCCCCAGTGGTTTCAAAAATTAGCTCCCAGGCCAGCCCTCACTTAAACTCGCACTTCTGTTGAAAACTTGTCAACAGGCAGCAAAAAAACACGATAAAAGGGATGTTTCAGTGGGACAGTAGGATCATGTAGGCATCTTGAAGATATCAAAGGTGACCAACACTTGACCAGTTTGCATTGGCTCGTCCACAATCCTGCCGCAGTCCCTGGTGGTGTTGTAGCCTCCTAGTCTGCTACTCATACTCTTCTCCTCCCACTGCCAACAAATTCTATGCAGTCCACTGCATCCAATGTCCTGCAAACCAGTTTTCTAATTGTTGGTGGTGATAGCAGTTTAGGTGGCCTGAAGGTCCTGGAAAGAAAACCAGGTCCTGAGACAGCACTGTCACTCTTTTCAGCAGACAACAGACTCATCCTGAAAACAATCTGGCCAAAACTGGCTCCCCCAAATACTTTTCAGTGACTCTCTGGAATTGCACACATTTCTGTTGTGATTGAAAGCCAAAACTCACCAGAAAAAGCTACTTTGTGGTACTAGTTTGGCTGGTAGCTGGAAGCAGAGTCAAGTGGGTACACATGCTGTACGCGGTGTTTTGGATACACCTTCAGACTACAAGTACAGGACCAAACATCACCGAGACTCAAAGCGGATTTGGTTTGGGTACAGTTTACAGAGGAACAGCCTGTGTTTGGGAGCTCTCACAATGGTTCTGTCACTCTCCTTTTCATAAGCCCCTTAATCTGTCTTTTCAACTGGAGGTGCAGACAAGCATCTGCTGTGCCATCTAACCTTGGAAAATAGTAACTTTTGTGAGTAGATTCTACTCGATAGATAACACATTTCCAGCAGTGCTGAATCTGGCCTTTTCCTGTTAAGTTCTTGTCCCAGATGATCAGTATTTCCATATGGTGCTGAGCTTTCACCCAGAGGCCTTCAGTGCACTGTAGAGGGAAGAGGAGGCTTGGGCACAGCCTACAACATTGCCTGCACCAACCTGTTGCAGATCGGGTGGCTGCCTTCCCAACCCAGTGATCTGTGCACAGAAGGAGTTGAAGAACTGCTTTCCTTCCCAAAGCCACGTGTTTCTGGCCCCTCAATAAAGTGTTTGGATGAAGAGTCTTCCAAATTCTGAGCTGCCGCTTCACACAATGAGTGGTGACAGAATAAGCTGGCTTTATGCTTCTATGGTGTTTTCAGTATGGATGCTGAGGAATCTCCTAGAAAGGGTGTCTTGGAGGGCATCATTGATGGGGAGAAGAGTCAGGCAAGGGATTCAGGCTGGAAAGACCTTGGAAAGGCCTGCAAAAAAGGTGAGTTGACTAACTGATGAGTGTGAGTTCAACCCTCCTGAAGAGCAATGATGTGAACCAGACACAAATTCTCTTCAGCCTGAGGCTTAACAATCTTAAGCCTGAACATGCACACACCCAGTGAGAGGGTTTAAACACGGGAACAAGGTCTCCTTGTGGTAAACCTGTTGAGAGGCTATGTCACAATATAGAGTTTATATCCAGCTACAGATATGTTCAGGCAGGGAGAACATTAGGAGAGTGGTGAGGGAAATACAAGTTTCTCACAACTGAGTTTCTCACTACTCTTTGGGCAGCTCTTCTACTATGCAAGTCTGTTGTGGAGCAAATACAACGTAAAGAACCTTTCCTTAATCAAGGCCCTGAAATAGCCATATATATCTTTCTCCTAGGTTGCATTTTTGATTCATCCTACCAAAAAAAACTTATTAATTAATTACAGGACAACATCTATGCATGTACACACATTTCTCTAAGAATTGTGGAGCAACATGCTCAGATGATGTAGAAACAATAAATTCTGTGAAGACTTCTTGTGCTAAATAATGAATCTTACTGGCTGACAAATAAACCATACTGCTTGTCAGGTTAAATACAAGTAGTAGAGTAATAGTATTGAATTTGTGTATTGAGTATTTATTTTATTTTTAATCACAAGCGAGTTTTCTCTACAACACTAAGAATCAGGTGAATTATAGAAGGAGGATCTGAATATTTAATATAGTTAGTCAAGTTCAAAGAACACACAAGTAGGCCTATGACTGACTTTCTATACACTTGCATGTCCTTGTTGCCACAGAGGGGATGTAGATAATTCCAGATTAAGTGACTACAGTGCAGTACTTCTGTATCTTTGTAGCTCAGTCCTTCAAATGACTGGTTTAGGTCCTTAAGATCTCTTTGGATTGGTCCCTTTATCTTTAGGGTTATGAAAAACTACCAGGACAAGATGATTTTTTTCTCTCTTCCCAGTGAATCACCTTCAGGTTTCAATAAACTGAAGAGCAGTTGCACTGCAGGAGGAGGGAATACTGCATTGTTGATGAAGCATTTTTAGTCTGAGCTTCTGTGTGTGGATCTGCATTAAATTGCTGCTCTGACAGAGTACCAATCCCATCTCTGGAGCCAAAAGTGCTGAATAAGCTTTACAATTGAAAAGAAATGCAATTCCATTTCTCCTCTTTGAATTGAAAGTGGACAGTTTATGAAAGGCAGAGTATTAGAGTGTTCTGACTGGAACACCCATCATGAAATACAGGGATTATTTTTATTTATTATATCTATTATATATTTGCATATACTTATACATATACACGTACATGTACATATACAAAAATTTATATATATATATATATATTTGGATAAGTATGAGTGTATTTAATTGACTTAGTAAATGCACATAGAATAAGCTTCTACTCTTAAGAACCTTTTAAATTATTTCTCTGAAATTAATGCAAATGGCTTGATGGAAAACAGTCGTGAGAAAATTCTTCATTCAGTATGTAGAATTTTTCATGACCTAAAAGAAATTCTGCTGCAGAGCTAGGCTGAACTTGGCGAGGGTCAAGTTCTGAAACAGTCTTATAGATCTTTTTTCCCAACTGCTTTTTCTAATTTTTTTTT
>VZTG01008661.1:1522492-1608368 GCA_013397845.1 Melanocharis versteri | reverse complement strand
ATTATTACGAACATCATCTCCCATTGCGTCATGCATATATCAATTTTTAGCTGACTACTTTGGCAAGGGAAATGTAGGCTGCTCCAAGACATGAGCAATATCGATATTTGTTTGTATTACAAAGATTTTGGGAATTCTTTTTTTGGAGACAAAAACTCTTTGCCCTAAGCAATTGTAAAGCCAGCACAAATTACATTCTGTGCTCCTGAGTGCAGAATATGGTTGTTTAACTAGTAAAAAGTAGGCAATAGGCAGAAATTCTGAAGGTGACTAGTAAAGAAGCTCAAGAGACCGTAAAGCAATCAGGTGTGATACATACCTTCAGTGCTAAATTGCCATTGTCCCCAGTACTGCAAGGGCTTCAGATCTGGGAAGGAGCGAGCTTAGCATAGTTATATGTTATGTTCAAGAGGAACACAAAACCATGGATTCCTTCTGAAAAGTCTTGATTCTATCATGCTCGAGTATGTCCCTGTGGAAGGAGATGCAGGATGGGACATTTAATGTGGCTGTGTTGCACAGGAATGTGTGATATTGTGCCTGCAGCTGTCTGTCTCTGTGTGAGAACACCTTGTGGGGTGTGGGGAGATTCGCTGTGGTACCAGGACAGCGCGGCCTCTGCATCTTTTCCATCAGCGGTGTCTGCACCCATGGCTAAATGTCTAAGGTGCTGCAAAGAAGATTTGTATGGCTGTCCCTGAGTGCCTTTCCATCTTAGAGTCACAGAATCCTTCAGGGTGAAGACCTCCGAGACCCTCAAGTCCAACTGTTAACCTGACCCTGCCAAGTCCACCACTAAACCATGTCCCTAAGTGCCACATCTACCTGTCTTTTAAATACCGCCGGGGTGGTGACTCTCCTTCCTTGCGCAACCTGTTCCAATATTTGACTAACCTTTCGGTGAAGAAATTTTTCCTAATATCCAATATAAACCTGCCCTGGGACAACTTGAGGGTGTTTCCTCTTGTCTAATCATTTGTTATTTGGGAGACGAGACCGACCCCCACACGACTACAGCCTCCTTTCAGGCAGTTGTGCAGAGTGATAAGGTCTCCCCTGAGCCTCTTTTTCTCCAGGCTAAACACCTCCAACTCCCTCAGCTGCTCCTCATTAGGCTGGTACTCCAGAGTCTTCATCAAGTTTGTTGCCTTTTTTCCATAAAATTTCAGGCTCATGGAGAGCTGGCCAACACAAGGCCTTGGAGCAACATTGCAAAGGGGTTCTAGGTGGCAGAGGAGTGAAATTGTGGTTCCCCTAGGAGAAAAACCACTTCAAGACACATGATGTAATGATGTAATGATGTAATGATGTAATGATGTAATATAAATGTTAATTTAGGGGACTATTGACCATCTTTCAGCATACAAAGAGGAAATACCATCTGCATGCATCCCTTCACATACCATTTTAATTGCCTCTTTCCACTTTCTTAGTCTGCAGTAATTAACAAGAGTGAAATAATTTTCTTTATAAAAGTAGCCATGGAATTGGTTTAGAAGGACAATGCCATGTCTCTTTCTGCTGTTAAATGCAAACATCTATAATCTTTATCTTCGAAATATTTTGAAATTATACATCAACAGAGTCAACAGACTTCTTTTATTAATTTTTTGCAGTGGGAGTCAAGTTTTGCCATTGAGTCCACTCCTTTTAAAAATCATATTTTAGTTTTAAAATAAATATTGGGACCATCTGGTTCATAAACAGTAGGCAAATAACACTTCTTCATGATTGATTATGTAACATAACCTCAGGTAAGTGTAGCATGACCAGTTAATTGAAAATTGCTTTCCATTCAGGATTCACTCAGTGCTAGCCAATGATAAATACTTATTTCTTCTAGCTCATTTGACATTATACACTTCCAACATGCAAGCCCCTTGCTGACTTTAAAAAACAAAGCTATTATTCTCTACTCCACTTTCCAATGGTCCTTTATAGTGTTTCATTCTCCTATTTTATTAGTGCTGCTTTACTTTTGAATTGCTCTTATTCAGACAGATGGGGGAGACAGCCCATTTCATCTATACTTCCTTATTTCCCTAAAGATTCCTCCTTATTTGAAATATAATAAAAGAACTGAAGTTCTTTCAAAAGAACTTTGACTGAACAGTTGTGGGGTAGATGCTATAACCTGAAAAGGTACATTGTGTTCAGACCTGAAAAGTTCATGTTAGTGCCTGGGAATGGAGAAGAATGAACAATGCAAAACAATCAAACTGAGAAACAGAGGTTGCAAAATTTGAGTATTTTGTATTATCAACTTTAAACATTTCATGGTGGCCTGGAGCAATTTTCAAGTCAAGTGAGACCAAATTATAGCCACGAAAATGCCCTATTATTGTATGAAACAGGAAGATTGAATTCTTTACGTTGCATTTCATCTTGGGACTTCAGATTAACTTGAGCAAGTGACAAGGTACAGGGTGACATTTTCCTCTCAAATTTATCAGAGCTTCTTCCTGGAAATGCTGCTGATATTAACCTCGTTATTGACAATTCTAACTGTAGGTGACATTTAAATATTTATGTGAACGGTAAGAATTTTGCATCTTATTTCTTCTTTCTGTTTTGTTTGTTGCATTGATGTGTTCTGTCTTTCATTTGTCCACAAGCAGCAGTGTAAGCACTTTAGAGGCACAGCATTCATACCTTCAATATATAATCATTCTCTAAGAGGCTGCACTCCTGCAATTATTTACAATAACAGTTGTTCAAATATTGAGATACTGGTTTTGATTTCCATTCAGCTTGCTGCTGACAACTGGCAGATCAGCATGCAAAACAGGCAGCTCAGCTTGAGCGCTTGATTTAAGCTGAGCTGAATTTATGTCACAAGATTAGTGAAAGGAAATAAAATCTAAATTTCTGGTTCCTTTACCTGTCTCAGACAATTTACTGCAATATATAGAAAAAGAGAGACAGAAAGTCATAATCTGGTTAGAGATTTGCATTTGATGGGAAGAGATACTAGCTGAAGAGCTTGAAGTGGTGATATTCACGTCAGCCATTACATCCCCTTCTCACCCCCGGTAATCCAAGCCCCATGTAAAGTGGCTCATTACTGTGAATGTTATGATACTAAAGGTTGGGAAGAAAAAGTGTCAGGCTCCCTTTCCCAGGCATTATATGCTTCTGTTTTGAACAAAATATTTAGCTTTGGTTTTTTATGAGGTACATCATTTGTCTCTCATACAGATAAGTGGGCTTCAGACATTCAGGTGGGATAGATAAAATAAAGGATTTAAGTAATAAATATTTTAAATTATGGAAGATGAGAAGATCTTCCAGTAAGCAAATCTCAAGATTTTTGCGCTACTTCTACATGAGCATTAAAAGATTACACTAGGTCTCAGATTTTCCATGCTGTTGTACCTGTCATAAAATAAAGAAAAATTCTATAAATGGATTTATGTATCTCAGAGTCAGGAGGTATCCACACTACTAGAAAGTTTCTCTGCCTGATAACATCAATCATATCTCTAGAGAAAGAGGTCCACAATAATTTTGGGTTTTTAACTTTACTTTTCTACTAAGGTCAAAGTGGGTGTTTATTTTCAGTATTTAGAACTAAAATCATGCACTGAAGAACATAAAAATTCTGTATTTGCAAATTTTAACCTAATCTCTGGCTACAAAACAAAAGCCCTGGTACATATATCCTCATGATAAGAATCATCATCTTGAAGATCTATTATCTTCGCTGCTGTAAATAGAATAAACCAACACGGTGCACATGGCTTTATAAAAAGCATAAAATATTTTAAATAATTTTAAAAATGTTTAATAAAACTGAATTTCCTCTTAATTCTACTAGTTGCTAGTCCCAGTACCAGGAGTAACATACCAGCAATAATCTACATTTACTGTAAATCTTACCATTTCTACAAAAAAAAAAAAAAAAGCTCTTCTGACAGTTCTGAGCAGACACCATACTGATTCTTTATGCAAAGTTTTTGTTACCTGAGGAAACTGGTTGTTCTTGAAGTTCTATTCATTTCTCAGTGACATATCCTGCCCAGTAAGGGCTGAGGAACGATTCTGAGTCAGTGCTTTTGACATAAATCTCTTCTTATATCTGACTGACTGCATCCAAAGATTGTGTTCTAGATTAAACAGATTTATAGAGAGAGAAACATGAACAAAGGCATATTTGTATTTCAATAGTGCATGGATACCCTTCTGCTTAACCTGGATTGCCTTGTATGAAGTGTTTATAAATCTGGGGACCCCAGCTAGGTACAGACAGAAAATAAGTATTTTAACACTTACTTCTGCAGCAAGATTTAAAATTAACAGGCTATTTGTTAACCACTGTAAATGTTCTGGCAAAGAAAAGCTTTGAGAGGAGTTTTGCAGTTGTATAAAGGTATTTCTACATAATAAAATGTCAGGAGCAATGTGAAGGACACTAAGCTGAGAATTTACTGACAGTATTGTCTGAGGAGAGAGGAAAGCTCTTGACAATGAAAGGGGGTAGCAATTAGCACAGAGAGACTGGGATAAATAGTAATGTTTACAGGACCTCGAGTAAAGTAATGGGAACACCTTCCAGCTCGTCTGACACGGTCTGAGGACAGTCCTCTAAAATATCTGGTGGTCTGGATATTCAGTGCCATAAACATCAACACTCAGGAAAACACATTCTCCTGCACTGTACTGTGGATGTTCTACTGGTGGGGTGAACCTAACTATGAGCGATGTGTGTGAACTCTGAGTTTGGCTTGGTCACTGAATTTCCTTGGGGAAGTCACCTCATTTTGCTTCTCTGTCCCTTCACTGCACTGCTCTGCCTCCCTCCTTCCCCCACGCCTTAACTCTTTAGATAGTAAGTAGTTTGTTACAGAGGCTGTTGTTGGCTGATCACAAGCAATGTTTTCTTAGGCCTTTGTTTTATTCTTAACTCTGCTATGTACTGTGTGGGTGACCTTGGGAAGCTGGATATCATTTTTGTTAGATGGGAGTGATGATACCCATTCCCTGTCTACAGTATGTTGAGACTGGTAATTGGCATATTAGTGTATTACTTAAACTATTAATATAGAGAAACTCCATCTTGTTTTGATAGGCTGTATCCCTTTAAGCGTTTTAGCTGACTATCCATCTTTTGTGGCTATTAGCTCACCTCCTATAAAAGATACTCCAGAGATCATAGACCAAATATGACTAATGGATAGGTCAAACATCACAAGTACTTGGAAAGAGCTCAAAGGGCTCCAATTTCTTGTCCAATATAGTAAATGTTTTGGGCATCCTGTACTTTCCTCTCAGTACATCCCATGAGACTGTGGTTTAATGGTAGCAGAATAAGTGTTTCTAGATTAACTCTCTCCAATTTCAAACTGCAATCATGCTTACAGGATTCACAAATGCCACCATCACTCAAGAAAACAGCAATGAAAGAGCACTGTTTAAAAAGAATCACTTCAATGTTGACATGAGAACCTGAATCAGAGGAGACCTACACCCAACTCAGAAAATGAACTACTGGGATTCTAAGAAAGACTGGCACATTTAAAGGGCAAATGGCCATTCCCACTGAAATAAATAAGTCAAAACACATAAATAATGTCAAAACACGAACAAGAATTTCAAAGCAGCTTAAAAATTACTTTTGGGCAGTGAGTCTTTAAAATACACTTTAACTTCCTTTGCACATTAATGAGTGAACGCCAATGCAATGCATTCAAATGCTGCTACTACACTATTGAAACTGGCAGTAAAATAAATGAAAGAAGCTCAATTTTATGCTTAATTTCAAGACATTAAAGTGAATGTGATTCTTCACAGTACTTTCAGCAGAGACTTTGGTCCTTGTCGGTAAGAATCATAAATCATCCTCTGCACCAGAGCTCTGGAAAATGTTAACAGATCTAAACATTTTGGTCACATACACTATAGCCCATTAAAAACCAAAAGGCTTTGACTCAGTTTAATAAAAAAAAAATTCCTGTGAACTAGAGGACATAAACTCAGATTGAAACCCAGTGAAGACAGGTATTTATTCAGCAATCAGTAAATACATTTTAACTTATTTGCATTTGTAGAGAGCATTAAAAGACTTCTCGTTATTCTAGCTGTTTCATTACTCAGGATTGTTTATTTCCTTGTGTTTATAGTCAGGAAGAAATGCCAAATGAGTAGTATTCATAATCAAACATGGGATACAGAGAGTCTTATGCCTGCTCATTTTTTTATCATAAACAGTATTTGCACACAAATATTGGATAAAAGACATCTTCCCACTTCAGAGCCTCAAAGAAAAGTAGGTTTAAAAGGGAGGGAGCATTTTATTTTACTTCTAGAATTTAATTTCTAAACATATAACTGGCCTTATATTTATAAAGACACCATAAATCAAGTGAAATGCAAAGTATAAGCCAGGATTTTTGACTAAAACCATGGGACTTTCATTGCTGGTGGTTTTAATATAATTTTCTCTATTTTCAGAATAAAAATATGGAAAAAAGGTCTTCAGAATGAGTGAGTAGGGAATGAAGAAATGCCAAATCTAGCTGCTGGCAATAAAGAATTTGTCACATGATATCACATTTGGTATGTGAGCAGGCTGGAAGTACTGCAGAAACAACTGATAATCTTGTTGGTCTCTGACTTTTCAACTTTGCTTGCGCAGCTGTTTGTTTATTCTTCTATTTATATCTCAACTGCTACATGGAACACGCTCAAAATACGGCAGAAATTCTCAGTAAAATAGCTTAAATCAGATGGACTGTCTTCCAGCCTTCCTTACTTAAAATGGGGAAAGAATCCTAGAAGTAATGTATCTCAGAGGAGCACACAAAACATTAATCTAAAATCAGGTTAGAACAGGACTGGACAGGTCCGGTTCCGTTTAGGAGGGATTTTTTTCTTCAAAGCACAATTTTTCAGCCTGCTTTCCATATGGGAAACATTTCTCAAGTTTGTTTTTTAAATGCAGGACAAAAACCTTATTCTTAATTTCAAGTCCCTTATGAGCTCTAGTAAAATACACTTTCTATGCAGGCTATCCTTCTGTCATCACCCTGCTAGAATGAATTGGAGAAATTTGCTTTCAGACCCTTTCAGCATCTTGCCAGCAGTAAGAACTGAGATGCTGATCAGTTGATCTCTTCTGGAGGAATGCTACCTTCTTTTCTCAGTTCGATTGAGCATTTTAACACACACCTTGTGTTTTTCAACCTCATGCTTCTTTCAATTTGTCATTCCAATGCAACCACTGGAATAAGTCTATACTTCCAGTTGAAATTAAGGAACCTACTTGAAGCAGTACCATGAAAAGCTTTTTACCGGAAACTATTTTTTACCATCTGTTAAAATCAAGCATTGCAATAATAAGTTATTGCTGTGGATATGAGCTTCTAGGAGTCTGAAGGACAAAGCTGTCCCACTTCTTCCATCACTTTTGTTTCTCATTCTTTGTCCTTTGCTTAATTTTCAATCCTTTTCTACTGGTTGAGCGAAAACTTCATACCCAGTTTCCCATTGGGTGTCCACGCTGATACTGATCTAACTTAACAGCAGCAAGATTTGAACTCCAAAAATCTTAAAGAAAATTGCATCCAAGGAAATGTCTAACACCACAAAAGTTTCCAAATTTTCAGTGGCTGTTCTTAAACCCCCACCCATAAGCAGGAAAATGGTGCTAGCTGTATGCAGCAAGAAAAACTGAGACAGAGGAACATGGGATCGCTGAAGACTTCTCAACTGAATTTTTAAAATAAATGTAGTTAGAATTTAAGATGCCACTCAAGGAGGAAAAATCAGAAATCCTCAGGTCTGCAAATGCTGGTGAAATTGCAAAGGTAACTAAAGTTCGTCCCTCCAAATGCTCCTTCCTGCATCGCTGTGTCTTACCTGAGTCCAAGTTGGGATACTTTGGTTTGCTTTTCTACCCGGTTTCTTGAAAATCTCAGTCAAAGGTATTCAAAATATACCTATGGTGTTATCTGTGAGAATAAGCAAAAAAGCATCACCTACTTTTATGAGACTACCTTATCAATTAACAGAAAAGAGAAATCACTTAATTTGTGGTTTACCTGATTAGATGTCAAGGGTAATTCACCCTGGGGACAGTTAACACCCCCACACAAGCTCTGAATGCTGAAGAAGTTCAAAACCATTCATCAAGAAACTATCCAAAATAGAGATGATCTTGGCATCTGTGAGACACTCCCCATTTCCCTTGAAGTCTTTGTTATGCAGTAAAGAAATGAAGAGAATTTTAAAAAGCCAGAAAACACAACAACAGCAAAAGTCTTTAACAATGTTATGAGGAAACTTGCCTAAAAAGGGTGAGATGTGGATTCCTGTTCTTCTCCTAAGTAGTGTTTATATCTTAAATATTAAGCAGCCAGTGAATAAAATAAACAAACATGCTAGAGAGCTGGGGCTGGAACCTGTGACTTCATCAAGACAGAGAGCTTTGGTGTCACTGCTGGCCCAGCTAATCTTAAACTCTTTTCTGCAGAAATTCAGGACATCCTGAGAGAGAAACAACTTCTAGCTTGCCATCCAAGAATCTTTACTAGGAAGCAGGTGATTTAGCAACATCCCAGGCCAACAAATCTCCTCTGGTGTGTAATACAGAACTTCTGTGCCCAGCTCAAGGCTGAACCTTGTGTACTGAGAGTCAAAGACCCACACCTTATGTGGAGTTGGAAGGGACCTACAAGGACCATCCAGCCCAAC
Source organism: Melanocharis versteri (assembly GCA_013397845.1). Lineage (NCBI taxonomy): Eukaryota > Metazoa > Chordata > Aves > Passeriformes > Melanocharitidae > Melanocharis > Melanocharis versteri. The sequence goes on along the minus strand of VZTG01008661.1, from coordinate 1,599,677 downwards.
TCCTGGCCCTGCACAGCACCACGGCCAAGAGTCATACCATGTACCTGAGAGCGTTGTACCAAGAGCAAATGCTCCCTGAGCTCTGTCAGGCTGGTGCTGTGACCACTGCCCTGGGGAGCTGTTCCAGTGCCCAAGCACCCTCTGAGTGAAAAATCTTCCTAATATCCAACTTAAACCTCCCCTGACACTTCATGCCATTCCCTCAAACCCTTTCACTGTCACCTGAGAGAAGAGATCAGTGTCTGCTCCTCCTCTTCCCCTCACAGCAATTTGTAACTGCAGTGAGGCCTCCCCTCAGTCTCTTCCAGACTGAACAGACTCACGTGGCTTCCCCTCAAGGCCCTTGACATCCTTGTTCCCCTCCTTTGGACTCCGTCTAACAGTTTAATATCTTGTATTGTGGCACCCAAAGCTGCCCCCAGCACTGGAGGTGAGGCCGCCCCAGTGCAGAGCAGAGCGGGACAATCCCCTCCCTTGCCCGGCTGGCGATGCTGGGCCTGATGCCCCCAGGACAGGGATGGCCCTCCTGGCTGCCAGGGCTCTGCTGGCTCAGGTTCAACTTCATATCAACCAGGACCCCCAGGTCTCTTTCCATGGGGCTGCTGTCCAGCCTCTCATTGCCCAGTCTTTAAAACTCTGGCCCCAGTGTGCCAATGAAGCAAGTCTGTGGCAAGCCACAACTCTTGTAGTGCAGGTTGTAGTGCAAAGACATCAAGACTGAAGTGGGTCTCACCCTGACCTTGTTGCTTTCCGTGGGGAGCAGACTTTAACAGCAGGACCCAGAGAGCTGTGGGCTGGTGCACGGGATTGGGTCAGGAGCAAGACAGGGCATTTGGGGCCAGCTTTGACTCTTGCCACCATTTTCCTGCCAGACCTCTAAATCAGGTAAATATCCCTTCATTATTGCTTTTAATGAATATTAATGCTCACTGAATCACCTATATGAGCTGGGCTTTGCTGGCATACTGCAGAACTGTCAGATGTTCTGAACAACCCAAGTAACATATATCTTTCTTACATTTGCATGGAAAATCCTGGAGAAAATAAGATTCTTACATTACTATTTATTTAGATATTATGTGTAAGAAGAAAATATCTGTCAAGCAATAGAAGGTATTTACCGCTTAGTGCATTTTCTCTGCACCATCAACCACCATGTTTTGCTCTTTAGAGGAAGTATACAGATTATGGCTGAGCATTATGGATCAGTTGGTTGACAAGTGGGATTCGATATAAGTTTGTTAATTCTTTAGAGTTGTTGGAGCTATATAATTTACATAAACTGAAGAGCATTTTTCAGGTTCAACTTTGTTTTGGCCGTATTCTGTAGATTCCACATGCTGACTACACTGCCCATTTGGAGCTACTCAGCTCTATATTAATAGTAATACCATGAACTTTGTACTTGCAAAAATCTCATAGCATTTTGGGGCCATGATAAAAGGGAAATTAGAATTATATCTATTGTTTATATGCCTACTACATGGCAGCAACCTGATGTCAGGCTTTAGTAGGTCTTGCCATTCCACCTTGTAGCATTTAATTATCGATAAACAACTAGGTTTGAGTTCTTGTTGGTGAGGTAAGGTGAAGCGCTGGTAGACAGAGTTTGCATAAAGTTTGTTTCCAGAGGAAACTGGGTACTCCTGCTTTCTGCTTTCTCCTTGAACTACCCTAAAAGTCTAAAATGTCATTTGATGTAATTGTGCAGGAAAAACAAGATGTTTATGGAGAAAAAAGAAAAAAAAGTGCGGTTACACAAATTTGCTATTATGATTTGTTTTATTTTGATAGCATTGCATTTTCCCAGTAGCAGGCCCACTGGGGAGATCCCATGTGTTATAGAAGATTAACTGTTCCTTTTAGCTTTCTTCAGTATAATTGTTAGCAAATCTTTTGTTAAGCCTAAAGAAAACTAAATAAAATGTACGTTTTAAGACAGAACTTCTATGACAATATACAACAAAGAGAAAATTTATATCTAATATTAAATGCTATAGTAATGTATATTTTTTTCAAGATCTGTTAAAAGGGCCTAACATGGTCTTTCTATCATTCCTGAAAGTAACGCATTCCACAAAGTAATGCCGTCTATTGCTTTATTCACCAATATCTGTGTACCTGAATTGATCACAACTGGTCAGGAAATATATTTTTCTTTTTATTTTTTCAAAAGACAGAAATTTTGTTTCATTTTCCCATTTGATCAGATTTTTTGCTCTGAAAGTTGTTTTCATTAAAATAAAAAAAGTTTTGTCATATGACTCCTTTGCTTTTTGTTTTTTTCCACAAGAAAAACACATTTGCAACTCAGTTAATATGAAATAAATAATCATTTCCATCACAGAGGCCTCATATTCTTCTCTGATCCTTGTCTCACATGCAATTCCAAGAAAAGAAAGAAAGTCAATGTTACTGATACAGTGGCAAAAATTATCTGAAGCATATCTCTACTACCTCTTCCAAGTCCTTCAAGCCAGCAAGTTTTTGATGTGCTTTTTTTCATCAGCAAGTGTCTTGTTGGTGTCTAAAGCTGGCTTCACCAGCCTGAGTAGTTTCTCAACAGACATTTGTCATTTATATGGTATATCACTTTTCTTTTGAATATGAGGATTGCATTATATTTTCTAAACTATTTGAAACCCACAAGCTCTTTTGTTTATTTTTCAGATAACCCTTCTAAGGATACAACAATTCTTACAAATAATGAAAAATCTTATTTTAATTTCATCTGCCTCACAAAGGATGAGGAGCTGAATTTTAAACTCATATAAGGAGAGAAAGGGATGATGAATTATGGAGTTCAGTTCTTGTTATAAAACATTTTAAAATGCAGAGATAGAGCTTCAATTTACTGCCTAGGGAAATCACAGCACAGCTATGAGCTAATTCTCCTGTATACTACTTTACAGCTTTGGAAAATTGTTCAAGATACTGGGGAAATTAGTCACTTCTGACATTCAGAAGAGATTTCCTTTTTGAAAGCTTCATCATTCTGTATGTGTTGTCGAAGGCATACAAGGTGTTTGAGAAGTAGCTTACAGGCAGCAGGCCAATATCTCCTGAGATAACCTGGCAGAAACTGGTATCTAATTGGTGGATTAAACCATTTCTCATTTATTAGTGCCATCTTCTATTATATGTTCATTTATCCCTCCCATTTAAAACCAGGGATTATGTCAAATAACAGCAACTTTTCTTGTTACAGAAAAATCAGCTTAAAACTATGAGGAAATGGATTTCTTTTCTTAAGAGAAAAAAATGTTGTTTGCTGTTTCCATGTCTGGAAAAAGCGGTTAGAAAGGAAACAATGATAGATTATTTTCCAAGTATCCTACTGCTAGAAGAAAACAGGAATTGTTTTTATTTGCAGCAAATATTTATGCTGGATATTAATAAACTTTCTTTTTTTCTTAGCTTTCTGGTGAAACTGTGGTACAGCAGCCACCTAGAACAACTGTGTTACCTGTTTCACTGGATGTGTTTTAAGTGGCTAATTCAAATATAAGTAACCCTTAGCACAGTACTGAGACTGTGGGGAGATTTTTAATAGCAAAAATGCAAAGTGAATGCTGGGCTATGAGGAAGAGCCCCTTGGGTCTTGCTGTATGCAAAGGAAAACAGCAGATGAACCGACCGTCCAGACCCCATCCCACCATGATGCACTCATGCCAGATGGACCTTAGGAATGAGTTTGGGTTTGGGGTCAGGGGCAAAAAAGATTAGTGACCAAAACCAAAGTGAGCTGAGGAGAGAACAAGATGAAAAGTAGCATCCAAAAGTTGTATGTCACCTTGAACAAGCCATAGCAGAATTTACAAGCAAGTTAGGCAATGAATCAGCAAATGGGACCCTAGTGGGATTTTCAGAAGCAGTTAGACACAAAGAGCCTAATTTTTCATCTGAAATTAGAGTCTGAGGTGCTTTAAAAATTTCACTTGGGCTACGTACATCCACAGTGATGATGTTTCCTTTAAAATATGACCCCTGAGCTGCTCACTTTTCTCCGAAATGGAATAAAACCAGTCGCTGCTCCCTTGCAAGAAGCCTCTAAAGAAAATGTTGGTAAAAAAAGACTCTGGGATTCTCAAGTAATGTGTTATGAAAGCTAGAAAAGCAGCAAAAATACCATTTTCCTTGCTGGTTTTCCTGTCGAAGTGTGGGCCCTAAAGATCAGCTCTGCTCCTGGCAGGCCATGGAGGCAGATTAAGTCAATCAAAATGAAAAGGGCATTACAGCAAGAAGACTCAAGAGCTGCAGCTACTCTTGACCTGAATCTAAAGTGGAGTTCCTGCTACATTTTTTTTTTTAATGTGATCTAAAATCGGGATGGGATTTAGCTTTGGAATAATGTATCTGACTTCAGGTATTTATGTGTGGGTTCTTGCATGTGAGCTGGTGTTGAGTGGTCAGTGGACACCCAACCAATACTGTCAGTGGAGCCTGGAAATCTGTCCTCCTCTTCCTAAATAAGAAAGGTGCCTAAATTTAGGTACCTGCTGCTGTTTGAGATGTGTTCATCTTCCAAAATGTTCTCTAAGGGCTGGCAGAAATGCGTGAGACTTAGGGGAGATGCCTGCCCTGGATAGCCTCACAGGGTCTGGGGTGGCACTGTTCAGCTGTGTTTAGGCTCCGTTATCTTGGGTCAGATGGATACTTCTGTAAACTAAAGAGACTCTGCTGGGAGCCTAAACTTCTCTCAATGTGTGAAAATCCCCACCCAGAAAATGACTGTCTTACATAGCTATATTTTGGGTAGATAATTCCATGAGGGTTTCAACTACAACACTTAAACTGATCTACAGCTCTGAATAGCAATTGATAAAAACACACCCTTCCTTCTCAGAGGAAAGCTCTGGTTAGTAAAGGTGATTCTTTTCCATTCCCTGTACATTATCAGTCGATCTCTAGCCTCAGAGTACAGTTGAAGTTTTGTTGAAAAATTTAATGCGTTTACTGCCTTTTTAAGATTGTGCAAACCTGAGACTTTTATTGAGTCTTCTGCTTCTCACAGAAGGAGTTAAAATGTCAGATGCTTCTGTATAGAAAAAAGCAATATATAATTTATGGTAATTATTTATACATTCCTTTTCCTTTTCATTATTTTCTTTGCTGATATAATCTGATTGCCAGGGGCAGGAAAGGACAGAGACTTTAACTGCAATAACAATCATAGAACACCGGTTAGTGGGTAGCAGAGCACAGGTTTTGTATTCTTAATTTTTTCCTTCCTGACAGAAGTATCTGAAATCTCTGCTATGTGTTCTTTTTTAGCACCCTGCTTGGGCATATGCCGAAGACAATCAGTGCCATTTTTGGTCCATTTCTGCAGAACTGCAGGGGAACATTTTGGTGCTTAACAAGCTGGCTCTGAACATCCCTTATTCTTCGTACTTTGGCCCTTTTCAGTTTCCATAAACATTCCTCTCAAGGCGGCAGAAGCAGCAGTCAGCCAGCCTTGGATGTGTGTGCAACTATTAAAGGCCCTTCCCAGAAAAAAGCTTGGGAAGACTCCCTTCTGTCTGACCCTTGGGCTCTTCATTTGTACTGCAGTGAATGCTGTAATCTGGGATACTTTACTGCTGATCTAGAGAGGACAGGTGTTCCTTCTTTCCTTTATCTCTGTAGCGATTTTGCTTAGCATTTCTCCAGGCCTGATGCAAAGCCATTCTCAAACGGCTGTATTTGTCCCTATCATTAAAAAAAAACTATACGTGCCACACTGACATGTTTGGTGGCAGTAACTTTTTGATTGATTTGTTTGCTGTAGAACAAGATTATTTTATTTATGCTGAACTTCTGCGTCTCAGTTTTCCCAAAGAAAAGGAAGGAAAAAAGGAGGGAATAGCAAGAAAAGGAATTGCAGAAAATCTTATGGGGACCCTTGCAGACTCATATCCTCATTGCAATGAGCAGGGAAGGGAGGGTGTCCCAGGGACCAGGGGAGGCTTCATTCTCAGAGTCCAGGGGCAAAGATGAAGGTGGTGGACAAGGCAGGCACACTGTGCCAAACACACTGGGAATCCCAGCAAGAGAGAAGGACTGGAGGCTGGTGGCAGGCACAGCTTGCGTACTTGGTGTTACACACGTGGAGGGCTCTGAAGGTGTTTGTCCATGTACAACCTGGCGCATGGAAGAGTCTTGCTCTTGTTAATACATGACTCCGTGGAGCTGGGCTGTCCTGTAGTGACTTGCTCCACACAAATATCCTCCAAAAGTCCCAAACAGCTTGCCAAAACTTTTGGCTGAAGATGCAGAGAAGAGGAGGTTTGAGGAGTAGAAGGTGGGAGATATTTTAATTTGTGTTGCACTCCAGTGATCAGTGATGATAAAGACTTAGTTAAATACTAAATAATACTTTACTTTTAGGACAGCTGCTCTTTTTTCACATACACCAAGACAAGCATTTGAGTCAGAGGCAGGGCAGAGCCACCAGCACACAACTCATATTCCATATTTTGAGATGATGGCGTGAAGAAAGAGTGTGTTCAGGGATTTCAGGGAAAATATTAATTTAGAACTGGAAGTATTGTTGGATATTTAGTGTTCCTGTGGAATAGGTAACATCACAGTCTCCTCTAAAGGTCTCTATAATCACTCAATAAATTTTGTTGCACCCAGTTTATGTGAATTCTCACTCATCTGCATCTTTCATGTATTTAAATTTGCTGAGTTGATTTCAGCACTGCAATTATAGAGACATTTTCCTCCTGTGCTCTGCAGGGCTTACAAGAGATAGATGTCTAGTTTTTCTATCATGCTAACCTGTTGAATCTGCTTGATATGTAAGAGCAAAAACTGTTTAAACAACAGGACTAGTGGATGACAAATGTGTCCTTTAACACCTCCAGTCACTTCTCACAAGTATCCAAGTGGGCTCAGCCTGTTCTGTTTGTGCAGTACATTCAAAGGCATCCAGTGTGTACGGACGTGAACACTAATCCCATTTGTTTACGAGAGGTTAGGTTGAAATAAACTTAAGTCAAATGACCAGAAGTTTGTTTCTAAGAGGAGAAAATGAATAGAGGTGATATTACTTAAAAATGTTTATTTGTAGAATATTAACAGAAAAACCCCAAATCCTAGGTGTGTATAATGTTGTGTTGCCAACTTTTGCTGTCCTATGGGATGAAAGGCTTGAATTTCCATGGGCTCATCAGATCTCATGATCAGGCCAGTATTTTACCTTCTTGTGAGCTTCAGCATTCTGCTTTGTGTAAGCTCCATCTTGTAGGTGATGAGATCGACTTTCAGTTAGCTACTTAAACAGAAGAAAAAACGGAAGTGTCCATCAAACCTGTTTGAGGGAAAGACAATGGAAAGTGAGGTACTGCAGCACAGCAAGTGCAAGTATCTTTACAGGATTGACTTTCTCTAAATTTTTTAGCTGTACCATTTGAAGTTCAGGTGAACATTCTCCATTAGGGAGATGATTCATCTCACATAAAACAGTGCTTCAAAGTCAGGTGTTCAGCCTAAGCTAGGCATGTACCTCCACAAGGTAACTTGGCATACCAGTGAGCACAAGTGCGTTGGGAAGCAGTTGATTGTTCCCTGGGGTTTCTGAACTCTTTGTAGTAGTTTTAGAGAGGGTTAGATGACTGGATTTCACTAGATGTCTAAATTGAAGTAGCTAAGTCAGGCAGAAGAAATCCCATTCCAGCACTGCCCATCTCACTGCGACATGAAAATAAACTGGCAATTTAATGGTGAAAATGTCTTGAAGTCTTAGGCTAAAGGCAGAGTCAAAGGGTCAGTGGTTATCTTAGCTTTAATTCCAAAGCCAGGACATATTTCCAGACTGTAGATAACACTGTGTGACAATCAAAGATAGATTATGACAATTTAATAGCAACTGCCTTAAATAGACTACCAATCTCAAAATATTTGTTAATGTATCAACTGAACTGCATCTGTCAGAAATATGAGTGGGCCATCATTCAAACTTCTGCTTCAGTTCCAGGATTGCAGAAAGCCTGGGAGAACCATGAAGGAGGCAGTGCAGTCCCTGATGTTGTTCCAGAAATAATTGAACCATCTTACTGAAAACATTTTAAAAATAACTTCAGGATACATAGGAAAAATAATCATGTCGATTGTGCTGGCAGTAGCATTTAGGATGGTCTAGACAGATTCAACATGATAAAACCTCAGTGAGCTGGGAAGTTTAAACCATAAAGAAGTTTCAATGTGATAAATGGACAATTTTCTTTTGAAAGCAAAAGACAAGTAAGTTTCCTAGCCTGGTCTGTAATATGAAATTATTACCTGTGGGGTAATGCCAGGTCAGTCGACCATATTAAGGTTGACTTAGATAATATTCAGTCTTCACACTGACATTTGGCACAGATTTATTTTTAAGACTAAGGTCAAGTTCTAGTGTAATAATCTATGCTTTCTCTGTCAGTATTTATGAACATGATTTGATTCCCCTCACTCTGTTTTTCACTGAAAAAAACTCCCCAAACTATTAATCTCACACTCAAGTCAAAGCCTTTAAAAATTAAAAAGCATGCCTGCAGTTATGATGTCTCTTTAAAATAGCAAAGGATCAGGCCAGAAGATGAAACTGGGGATAGTCATACTGTTTATGGTATGCCTATCCTCCTAGTGCAAAAATGCTTGAAAGGGTTTGCCATTTGATTAGTGCTTCAAAACGAGAAGAGCTACAGGGAAAGAAAAGAATCATGTGCAACTGCAGTCTGTCTTCAAATTTAATCTGCTTTAGTAACACAGACAATATTAAACCCACTGTTGGCTGTAATTTCTCATGCTAAATATGTCTTGCTTAGTGACCTCTGTCATTTCTCAGAACTCTGATCAACAATGTTCAGGTATTGAGAGTCTCAATAGACAGGACAGCGTGTTCTAGAGCAACTACTACTTTTTAATCTTGCATCAGTTGGGATACTGAACTGTCTTATGTATCATATTTGATTCAAGAAATTTTATAAAGTGCAAATCTTAGAAGGTAAATAAATAGTATGGAATTCTGCCATTATTTTCAGTGAGGTTTAGTAAGAGATTTATGGATGTTCAAAAGAAGACCAGATTTATGAGACAGAGTAATGCTATTGCACAGAATGTAGCATCTAGTCATAATGTTAATTTTATTAGTGAAGTGCTTCATAATTTGTAGTAAAAAGCTTAGTGAAGGACAATCTGGACAATTAATGGCACTATTTTCAAAAAAAGGGGTGAAATAAAAACCTAGGGCATTTTTTGCTCTTCAAGTACGCTAGAAGGTTAGACAATAGGCTGTAGGGAAAGGGCTGGAGATAATGAAAAAGATACCAGTGAAAAATCAGCAGATGGAGATTGCTCTAAAATATTAAATGAAACAAATGTATTTAAAGTAATGAGTATTTTATGATGAGAGATTCCACCATGATCAATTTAATGGCTTTAAAATATTAAAATGCAATGAGACAAGGGAGGACAAAAGTGATTTAAATATAAATCTATTGATTATAAACCTAAATGCAGAGGTTTTGTGCAGTCAGTTCAGAGACAGAGAAGGATAAGGAACAAGAACATAGTCAGAGCTCTTTAAAATGATTGCTTTTGATCTAAACACTTAACCAAAAATGCAGGAACTTAAGGGTTGTGCCAGTTGTTCAGGATGATTCTTTAATGTTAATTGGAAAGAAATGCTAAGTCCCTTTTCATCTGAACTCACTGTGAATGAATCAATAGAGTATCGTAGCAGAGTACATTCCTACAGGGTCTTTTTAGTCAAGACTAGTCTCCAAATCCCCCCTTCTTTTCTCAGAGTAAGTTTCTAGGGCTTGTTCAGGTTATGGTGTTAATTTTCCTTTATTCCTATTCCTCCTTGCTCTTTGCACTATGGGATCAGGAAACATTTTACCTCCTGGAAAATGTCTGGTTTCTGCTCCACTTTGGGCCTCAGGTTTATGCATAAAAACCTTTGCTGGCTTTGATTGAACCACATCGGCAACCTGCAACATCATCTGCACAGACTAAAGCAGAGGAGTGCTGCATTCCCCAATTTGAAATAGTTTTTGCCAAGCCATAACATTGGTATAAAATCGACTTTATTTTATTGGAGTTGCTTAGGTTCCTACTGCCTAGGTTTTTTTACCCCTAGAAGTATGTCTTTCTCAATCAGTGAAAAAAAAAAGATAAACTTTCTTGACTGATGGATTGATGATAGAGTTCTCAAGATCAAAGGGAAGCTTTCTATTTCAGTGTCAAATGCCATGAATTTCCAGACCTGCAGCATAATAAATCTAGTATGTGGCAAGTAGAGTTTAACTGTGTGCTTAGAGGCAAGAACATGGCTGAATGCTTTGCTAAATCAAACCTCAAGATATTTGTAGAGCAAAACATGCTGTGCTTAAAGGAACGGAATAGACCATTTTTATTCCAAATGTTTGTACAGTTTGAAAAGTGTTATTGCATTAGCCCTGTCAGCATGACTTACTTTGTTGGCTGGTCCTCTCTGTACTGCTTTTATGGCAGCTTCCAGTTCATGCCCCACAAGAACTGACAAAGTAAATCTTGTGGTAATTTTATGCCATCCTAAGGTTCTATGCACTTGCTTTAGTGCACTTGTTTTAGAAACTTGCGATTTCTAAGTAAATATTAGATTTCTGATTTTCTTAACTTACCTAATTAATGTCCACTTGGCCTATCCAGCATCCTATCCACTCTTAGTGCTGCAGTGATCAAAAATAGCAGAGATTGACCATGATACATGAAAACTGTAGTAACAAGAGTGACATTCACCTCTGGGTTGCAAGCCTTTGTCCAGAAATTGTAGTTTTTCATGTAAGCAATGTCACGAGCTCTTTGGCCGTGTTAGATAAGTTGGGCAGATATGTCTCATAGCTTTGCAGTTGTCTCTGGCACTCAGCTTTGCAACCTGGACCATTCCAGCCATCTGTGAGGATGAGGCCTGAGTATGACCATAGACCAGTGAGTCCTAGTTTATTTTGAAAGGAAATCTGAATATAAGGGCTGGGAAAAAGCCATGGACTTGCCTAGTAAGTCTAAAAGGTCCATGGCCATCTCACAAAGTGTGCCTGTCCAGTGGTGCAAATGCACTGATTGAAACTAATGGGAATCACACTGCTGTGTCCAGTGGGAATATTAGATAAAATGTTTTTGGCATTTGCCACCTCCACAGGAAAGCACATCAGAAGTAGTATATTCACTGTTGCTCCTGGGGGCTGTTGAGGAGTTGACAGCTGTGAGAGCACAACCAGCTCCTGTGAAAGATCAGTGAATCGCTGCCATTCATGCAGGCTTGTGAGAAAAGCAGGAGGCTTTCAGGGTGGTGGAGGCTGGCCGGTGCTCGCCTGGGTGGGTGCCATGGGCTGCCAGGGTGCAGCACGGGCTGAATCAGCTCGGTGCCTGGGCGTGCTGCCGTGTCCTGCACGGGTCAGAGAGCTCCGGGGCTGCAGTGACCACCAGGCACAGCAGCAGCCCAGTCGTGGGTGTGCTGAAACCAGCTCAGGACGTAAAGTCCCTCTTGTTCTCTCTGAGCCCCTGCAGTTGAACAGTGCTGAGCTGGCTCTGCAAGCTTCACTCGTGGCAGGCTTAGGGACATGGTTTAGTGGTGCACCTGACAGTGTTGGGTTACTGGTTGGACTTGATGATCTCAGAGGTCTTTTCCAACCTTAGTGATTCCATAATATTATACCTGACCATTCTGACTAGTCTTGAAGACATAGAAAATTATTCTGATGCTATTAAAATCAAAGAGATATTACCTTTAACTTCTTTGTGACTTCATGGCCAGAAAACTTCATACATACATTGATACTAAATTCAGTTTTTTCCAGATTGCAACAGAAACAAAAGCTAAGAAAGACTGCCTGTTTGCAGCATTAAGTTAAATTGTCTACAGTATTTATTTCTCGTGCGCTGATTTTACTGGTACTCTTAGAATTATGTCAATCATTCGTAATGTGTTACTGGAATGTGGTTAGAACTTCTAAGGAAGTACGTTGCAAGTAAGTATTTGGTTTCTTTCCCTTCAGAATTTTTCCAATAAAAAAGAAGCTAACCTAAAAAACATTACCTGATTATTTGAAAACTGTTATAGTTTCAGCCAAAGGAGGGAATTTTTTTTTAATGACAATTTATGGCTTATAAGAGTCTAAATTGTTTAGTAGTGTTTTTGAAAAAAAAAAAAAATCCACTGAGCTATAATCAGTCAGCTAAAATGCTGTTTTATGAAAAACAAAATTTTCAGGCACTAGTCTTTTATAGACTGCTATATATCTGATATGTATAGGTTTACTGAACCCAGAAAAAAGTGGGGCTTGTTTATACAGCTTGCAGGTTAGAAAACCTGTCCTTTCAAGACAGTTTCTTTTGAAAGCTATTTTCATTGAAATAAAATGAATAGGTTAATAACCTCTTCAGAATTTTTCATGGAAAGGTAAATTCTGTGCATGTAGGGCTACCATCACATTTGACTGCAGGAAGGCTGGAAGTGGATGAAGTATCTGCTTATGGCACCCCTGGTGGTCTGATTTTGTTTCCTTGTTAGTAGTGTTTTGCCTTTTAAACGCAGAACAAAGAAGTAAAAATTCCTGTTTCAAATGCACCACAACAGAGACTTCCTCACTGGCATCACCTCTCAGCAACGTCAGTGTAAGTCAGCAGCTCTGTGTGCAGACTCCAAGTCAAAGTGAGAGGTAACTCAGGACCTGTGAATCACAGCTCTCGACTTTTTCAACTTGAGCTTTAACAACTTGTTCTTCCTCTCTTAAAACACCTTCTGTGTGTGGTTGCTTTATGAGATGTACTATTTATCTTTGCCCTTTGAATAATCATTTCTTTCCTTATGGAAAATTTTCTATTTGAAAGAAAAATATATAATAGCACTCAGCCGAGTCAATCATTCCCCCCCCAGATTTTTTTTTTTTTAATCAAACACTACTTGAAGACAGTTATAGTGCAAATACTTGAAGTATTGTTTCCGTCTTTGCAGTCAGAACATTCTTAAAAACAGCTCCAGCTTCAGGGAAACAAGCTTATTTCTGTTTATATTTTATCTTGACTCTGAAATGAAATACAAAGTAATAGCTTGCTTATGAAGACATTGAAACCCATATATTAAGCAGTAATGTTCATATTCCACAAGATAATTTCCATTTTCTTAGCAAAGATAAATATTTTCCTGTGTCAACATTGATAAGAATAACAGAAGAAATGGCAACAAGCTCAAAACTATTTCATGATCAAATACCAAACAAGTAATTTAATAATCCAATTCCAAATGAAGCAGCTATGTTTGAAGCAGCTATTACACCCCAGCGTTTGCAGCTGTAATGGTATTTGTGTAGTACATAAAAGAAAGACTGTCAGAAATCAAATTCTTGCTTTCTTTTGTTGCCCACACCAGAATCTAGGTTCTTTGCTACAAATTTTACTGCCTGATTTTGAGCTTCTGTTTGCCTGTATCTCACACATATTTCAGAATTATGTCTTAGTTTGACTGAATAGTGCTCAGTCACAAGTTTTTTCTTATTGCCAGGAGAATATCTCTCATAAGTACTTCTCTTTTTGGACAATAGTCTTGCAGTTTCTCTTTACTGTATTTTAAATGACTGGTAAATGTAAATGTTTAGCAGTGTGTTAGCATTTCCCCCGTGATCATGTATTTTGAAATGTATTTGCTGTGGCAAACAAGAAAATCAAACAAAACTATTCCATTGGTGTTCCTTTCTATCAAGAAGCAAAAACTTTTCAAGTGAATCACTGTTTTCATAGCTACTGGTATATATAATGGGTTTCTTTGACATCACATATCCTAAATACAAATTTTAGGAGTAATTTTTTCATTTTTTTAAATTTTATTTTTTTAAACAAATACACTAAAATATGTACTCTAAAATTTTAGGTCATAATCAATAGAAGCTTAAAAAAAGAACCTAGTCCCTTTGAAGTAGAAAACATATCTTGAAATTGCCCATGCACTTCTAGATAAGGAAAATCTTAGACTTGATGAGCTGAGCATTGTATAGAAAGGTTTACTGGATGTTAATTTAAACCAGAAGTTGAGCTCACAAAGCAAGACTTTCTACATTTTCATTATGGCCTCCTAAATTGCACTCCTTCCATCAAGGTTACACAGTTTATTAAATATTCATAAAACAGAGAACAAAAAAAAATTCTAATTGCAAATAAGTGCAGTTGATGTAGATTGCATTATTTATGATTCCATTTGTTAAACTAAGACAATAGAAATTGATGAAAGACATTAAGTGGACCAAAATTTAAGGTAAATTTAGCACAGAAGAGTTTTTTCCTCTGTATCCTCTGATGGATACAAGTTCTTTGCTTGTACTATATGTGTGAAAAAGACTGATTATTTCTGTCTGTCTTAATAAAATCATCATTGCTGTATAACATACTGACATTATTAAATTTTTAGCGCCACTAGGAAAAAAAAATAGCCTTCCTGTATTTAGGGAAAAGTTCTCAACATCAGACAACAAGGAGTTTATTATATTGACAAGCCCAAGCAGCTGAATTCCAAAATGAGGCCATTACCCTGCATACTGAGAAGAGAGGGAAGCTCCTCTTTGCTGAGGACCTGAGTTGCAAATAGACACGAGTGGCCTCAAACCAGTGGCAACTTAATGACACTTGGCAATAACAAAGCTGGGGATAACTGCTCAGTTCATTTGGTTAAACCAATTCACGATCAAAATGGTTTATTGATTTATTAACAACATTTAATCAGCAACCAGTGAACAATGGATTTAATATTAATATCAACAACGCAACAGAAAAGCCACAACATTAGGCAATTACAAAATGTAAATTAACACCTACAGTTTTTGAAATATCCAAATCCATCATTTTTGCTAGTAGGCTACAGGGGGTTGGAGCTGGTGGGTAAAGGCAAGGACAGTTAAGGGAAACCTCTTCCTCTTAGAAGGAGCCAGATTTCTTCTGCTACCCTGAGCAGGACAAGGTTATGAACAGCCTGATGTCAGTGTGAGTTATCCTGTTGACTAAAGAACTCCAAGATTTCGCCAGAATCCCCTGTATTTGGAGCATTTCTCCTCTTGACCTCACAGGTAAGGTATTCAGTTCCTTGGCAAAGCTCTGCACAATGAAGGGGAAGATTTTCAAATGTTTCAGAAAACTCTTAACTTATAGTCCCACTGGGTGATTAAATACCCATTCCCTTGCACTCTGAATTTTTTATTTCATGTTTATCCTAGGCTAGTTATGTTCCCTGAGTGGTGCACAGTACATCTGAGATGTGACTACCTAGCTAGTGCTAGACTAAGATTATTACTTCCAATTTCCTATTCCACTGTGTAAATCAGTAATTAAAATGAATCATGCAAAATTTCTTCTTCTTTTGCAACCCTTGAATTCCCATGACTAAAAAGTTTAAGAGTTTCTAATGAAGAAAGATAATATACTCACTGAGACTAATGAGACATGCTGCTGAGGGCTGCTACAGAGATAGCACTTGAACTGAAAACCCGCATGAATATTAATTTGTCCTGTGACATAAAGATTGAACATTTATATCATGCAGGGTGTTTTTATTGGCTGTGGAATTACTAAAGAAACTGTTGAGATTATCACGTGGGTCCTGAACCCGCTGCATTTTGTCGCACTGAGCGGCAGGCTCTGGACAGACTGCTCCAGTTCATGCTGCGTGTTGTAAGACATGAGCTGACCTTTGCCTTTCACATGCTACAGAATACAGCCATGACATGGCCAGAAAGTCATTCCAGTGAGGCCACTACAGTCCCCTGTAGGTGGGAAGGGTTTGAGCTGCTAGGTTAGAAAAGGAGATGGACAGACACTACATTATATGGGGCATATCTGGGACGGGCAGAGCTGGAAAGACTTCAGGGTACCTAAGGGCTGGGGAAGAGCTATCGGCAAGCCAAGGTATCAGGTAGTGAGATTTTGGAGTCCCGTTATGGTCATGGGGTGCTTTGAGAGGCACCGACTGAGCATACTCTCCTTCATTTTGCTGTTTCATAATCTCCTCCAGTCTCTGAAACACAGTTAGAAAAAGCTGCTAGTGGCATGCAGTGATCCACAGAGTCATGTCCTTCCCTTTACAACAGCAAACCATTACGTTTAGGGGATTCAGACCTGGGAACCTCATTTAATGAAACTTTGCATCATAAAAAAGTATAAATTTGGTTTAAAATATGTGTACAGTATAAAAAAAGCTGTACAGTAGATATTTGGATTAAAAGTTCCACTTAAAAAGATTTAACTGGACCTGTTTTCTAGACTGGATTCTAAGTGAAAAGTCTGTATTTCATTCTCCTAATATCACAAGCTTACAGTGTATTGCAGAAAGAATTATTTCAATTTCACAAGTTTACTCTGTATTAGAGAATTACAACCTCTCATACAGATAGATTTTTTAGACTTTTTTTCATGACAGCCCACAATTCTCTTTTAAATCATTGTAACACATGTTCAAGTCATGTAAATATAAGATAACTTTTTAAACTACAAGGTAGCTAAATCATAAATGTTTGCAGCAATAGCCATCCTGTCTTGGATAAATACAGGATACTGCTGAACCAGACTGAATATCCAACACATATGAGGGTCTCTTTAAGGGGTAGTTGAAGCTTGGGGAACGTATTTTCATTTTGGATAGGTGTCTTTAAATACTGTCAGAGAAATGTTGACTCTCATTATATTAATCATAATGTATTTAATCAGGAACAACTAAGTTTGGATTGCCAAATCCAACTAAGTTTGGACTGTCAAATACTCAAGTGGAAATGTAGGGTACTTAAAGCCCTGTTTCATCTACACTACAATAAAATGGTTGTGGTGATAAGTCTAAGATTGGACTCAATAACCTTAGAGGTCTTTTCCAACCTAAAAGATTCTGAGAAATGTTTGGTATATGCAGGTGTTTTCCTATATCCAAAACTTTTCCAAGAAGAGTTTTGTAACTCAGATCATTGTGTTCATTTTCAGATGAGCGTATTTGGGTTGGCTTTACCTATTACCTGTTGCTAATTGTATTAGTATTTCTCTTTGGCTGCATCTATACTAGCAAAATAAGTGTCAAGACCTGTTCTTGGCACGGACCCCAGCCGGCACATTTTGACCACATGTACATCATTTAGCTCTTCCAGCCTCAGAGGTGTATGGCTCCATCCAGACTACCTCTTGGGAATATTTCCTAAAAAGTGTTAATTTCCTAATTATTTCTAAGAGTTTCTTGGGATGGTGCTTCATGACATGAGCCAAACACTTGAAAAGTCTGCTCCAGATACTTCAGGAAAGGGATGCTCAAGTTCCAAAACCTGCACTTGCTACCCACCATAATTAATTTACTAGTACCTGGTCTTTATACCATACAGCATATCAATTAAATCCAGACCTTCAAGGTCTAAAACCTCCTAACTAAATTTGAAAGGGAACACAGCACTGTAAATACAAACAGACAATAACCTTTCTGTGTCCCTTCATCAGGAAATGTAAGTGGAAGTCAGGATTTGCAAGAACTACTGTAATACTGTAAAACTAACAGTAATGTTATCCTGGATGGCCATCCTTGCTTCAGGAAAAATTGTAAAAATACACCTCCTTGCTGAAAGCTGACACTTTACTATAAACCCACTAGTGACAGGAGCAAGCCTTATGGGTGGCTGTGGCACAACATAAATTCTCTGTGTGTCCCAAGATCAGCCTCTTTCTGCCAATTTTATTTTTCTAGCATACTCCAGGAAAGATTACACAATTATGTTGCTCTTTTTTTGTGGCCTTTTTTTTTTCCCCCAGCTGCTGTTTTATAGCAAGGGTCAGTTTGTGAAGCCACTGCAGAAATTCTGGGAAACTGCACTGTGGCTTGATCACACACTCTTTAAAGGATAGTGGTAACTGAAGTAATTTTTTTCTTTATGTTTTTTTTTCAGTACATGAAATATGGCATTGGAGAGGAATTAGGAAGCAGAGGAGGGCAGGCAAAGGAGGAAGCGCTTATAATCCTGTCTGTATGTAAGTGAGAATAAATCTCCAGAATTTCCCCTCTTATCTGTCACCTACCAATAAATTATACCCTAATGTAGCTGCCAAAATAGATATGGCATGAGATATTCTGTCTCATGGAGATCAGACGCCACTCGGCTCTCTACAGCAGCAGCCTTCAGACCTGGTTTCATTATTGTGATCACTGATATAAAGTGAGGTTGGTATTATTATTGCTGAAAAGATACGGGGCTCAAATATAATGTGTTATTGAACTTGCAATAGAACTGAAACCAATGTTTTCAAAATGAGCTGTCTGAACCAGAGTGGGCTCTTCTGCCCCTTTCAGCCAGCAGCCAGGAAAATATGTTCTGAAATCTATAAATTGCCAAATAAGAGAATTGTCCAGAACTTTCTGCCACATGTGTACTAGATGGGGACTTGGTGTGTTTGCCACATTATGGGAGCAGAAGGTTATTAATCTAAAAACTCCTTTACTAGGCAACAAACCACTATACAAATGTACTTTTATATAGGAAACAGTCTTGGGGGGAGGTGCTGTGGTAGGGGAAATACTTTTAGTCATGATCCCTTTTTCTTTCTGTCTTGCTAAGAAGAAATATTGCACTCCCATGGAATAATTCCTTAATGAACCTCTTCTCATTTGACTTTCGAATAGGCTTTAAGGAAAATTATATAACGTTTCAATGGCAAAGAATGTCTATAATTGTCATTTTGATTCATCCTGTAGCTAAAAGTATAACAATGGAGCTGGTAAAATTCAAATGAACTGTTTTGGTCAGAAAAAGTAGCTTGTCAAAATGTAAACTTATCATGGGAGTGTGTTCATTTTGTTCTAATGTTGAAGGAGAAAATATTATAAATATAAGAAGGACATTATTTCCACTTTTAAAGTGCTCCCACTCAAATTTAAAAACACTTAGATGAGACCATTTTTCCCTGTTCTGAGTCTGAACAACGATTCTTTTTTTTTTTTATCTTGTAACAAATATGTTAATGTATAATACATTTTTAAATTGAATTTCAATATCTATTAAACTTTTATGTTTCTGCAATGAAGTGGAATAAAAGGTAACTTAGGAATTTTCTGTGGAGTAAGTTTTTTGAAGTCTGAGCGCTGTTGCACAGTTCAATGTGCCCTTGCTGATGAGCTCAGGCTGCACATCACCCCTTCCCCCTGGAGGCTCTTCCACTGGGATTACTGACTTGGCAAAGGTTGACAGCATGGATCTGGATTGCCCAGCATCAGCCCTTTGTGTATTCTCCACTTGGGGGTAATTGAATTAAAAAGTAACTTCTGGAATGTTTGCCACATGACAGAATTGCATGAGACATGTTTACATAAACTGTTTTCCACGTGGGTGACTGTTGAGATGCAATTAGCAGGAAATCAGATGTGTGCTGGCAGTTCCCCAGGTATGCCTGGGACTCCCTGAGCCTCTCAGCCAGCTGGGTGCTCCCACAGCCACTGGAGAGGGATGCTCTCGGAGGGGAGGCATCGTGGGCTAATGCCACATGCCAGCTGCTGGGATTTTAAATGCACCGGGGTATTTTACATCTGTTTCTGTTTTAAAATACGACTGAGATTTTTCAGAGGTATAGGTGTATAGGAAGATACAGGATGGTATAGGAACAAATACCGAGAAGTTTACTGTTACCTTCTGAATATTCTCAGTTATTAGAAAAATGTCCAGAATACTATGGCTGCAGTCAAAATGCTATGGGGATTTTTTTTCCTTTCACTTGTTCCCCACCATTTTATTATATCCTCCCTCTTAGAATCTTAGTTTATATATTGCAATTCTTTCACAAAATCAATGTATTGGTAAGTGGCAGGAGTCTTCTCTTCAGTGGAATGGAAATGATGGTGCTAAGCATGTTGTGGGGAGTGGGCCTATTTCATCCATTTACACCAGCTAATTTCGTTCAGTGGAATAATGAGCCAGTGGAAGGAACCATAAGCACCTCATAAAGATCGTCCTTAGATGGGCCAAAGACACTTAAAGTGAAAGCAGATCTGAGTCATCACAGGCTCAGATACCTAAACCTGATCCAATAAAAGGGAAACTAATAGATGGCCATGGCTGAGGAAGACATTGACCTCATCAGTAGCAACCTGCACAAAATCTGACTTAGTGTGAAGGCCTGGGTCTGCAGGTCCTGCATCTGGGATGCAGACATTGCTTGTTTTGGCAGATGTTTTTGGATGTTCCACAGATTTCGTTAAACATAATTAGTGTGACAGATGTACCAAGGAAAACTTATCTAGCTGATACTAAAGCTGGCCAAATTTCAGTAATCATCATCTAAGTGCAAAAAATAAATGGTCAGGTAGATAAAAGCCCTGCAAACAGTCAAACTTTTTTACTTGCTGAGGATTATCTTTTGCTGCTAAGGGCTGATTTATTCTATTGATGCCTTTTTCCTGGTCTTAGGAAATGAAAGCTAGAACGGTTAAAGGGGTAGGGGGTTGCTTACCTCAGTATCTTTAATAGGATCCTATCGATGCATCGCTTCGCCAAGGTGGAACGCGTCGCAATGCCCCCCCACCGTAAATCACAATTTATATACAAGTATACAATTTATATACAAATATACAATTTATAGACCTTACACATTAACATATCTAACAAGGGGCCCAATAAAGGGGGCTTGGGTGGATGGTGTGATATTCTCCCCATCTATGGAATCCTCCCCTGCCCCAGGTGGGCTAATCTCTGGTTTACAGAATATGTTCTAGAAGGGGACCTTGGCTCCCCGAGATAGTAGAATGTTTGGTCTCCTGGCTCCACAGCTTCTGGGGTGTTTGGTCTCCTGGCCCTACAGAACACTAGAAGTATGCTAAGTTATCAGACTTAAAGAATTACAAGTATGCATGCATATCTATGTGGATACATAGAACTGTGTAAAAGGGATATGGAAGAAAAAGCAGAAATCATCTTGGCATCACTATGATCCTACATTCAGGGATAGTCTGTGTTCAAATATGCAAAGAATCACTGCAACTGATGACTCTGCACAGCATTCAGAAAACTCTGCCTCAGTTTTTAAAATCCTTTTCATTCTCTGCAGTGTGTGTGCCATGTGTTTCAACTGCTGGCTGTAAAACACTGTACCATCTGATGCGGCACTTGAGGGAGCCTGAAAAGAGAATGATTGTCTTACCCAAACTGATGTTTTAAAAGCTATGAAGGCAAATTGCACCTGCAACTCTGTATTGAGAGTCAAAGTCAGCATTTGGTCCAGCACTCTACAATGAAATTTTAGCCTTCTCTCTTTACCCTTCCAAAGATTCCTCTCCGTCTCATAAGGCAGAAAAGATAGAAGACCATACAAATATGCCTTCAGAGAAAAATTTTAATAACCAAGAACAGAAGCAGAACAAGTACATTTAATAGAAAATAGGGTTTATTTGGAGTGCACCAACATAATTTTTCCGGATTTGAAAAAACACTCATAGAACTGAAGCTTCAGAGACATGAAGACCCAGAGATGGTGAACATTAAAATGATATAACATGATATGCTAGCTCCTCTGAACAGAAAAACAATATCACTCTCACATTCTATTGATGATCTTAATAAAAGCAGTGGAGACACAGAACGTTAGAAGCCAGAAAGAGGGGGAGTTGTTACAAAAGGGGCTGTTAGGGCTGGCATACTGCTTCTGCATTTCAAGGGTCATTAACTTACTGTCAAATAGAGTGGAGCACCTGCCTTGACATCTGGCTTTTCAAATCTGTCTCTAATGACCAGAGAAACTGAATTTAAATTCTGCAGCTAGTGAAAGGTGGTTTTTTAAGGGGTATGCCTCAAGGATATTTATCATATCTTAAAAAAAAAAAAAAAGCTATGTTTTATTGCTACTGCATCCACCAATAACTTTACTGTTAAAGAGCAGATTTTGTAAAAAGCTGTATAAATTTCCATGCCAGTTATCTTGATTTTACAGCCTAAATTTTCTTTTACTATTTATAAAGGAAAGGGACAGATAGACAGTCCTGATGACTGTCAACAAAGTCAGATTATTAGAAGTCATATATGCAAAATGATATAGTTAAATTTTAAGATGAAAAAAAATCTGTACCAGCCATCCTTAACTTCTGCAAACTGTGGAACTAACATTTCTAAACAATACTGTAGTATGGGGTCTAATTTAAGCGTTTAAGATGAGCCAAAATTCCCAGTATAGTAAAAAGACAAGGGTACATGCCTTTGAATGCTTCAGAGGAGATCCTGTCTTCCTACCTTAAATTTAATGAGGGAACTTGATTTAACATTTAATCTTTTTTCAATGCAGTCTTGGCCTCTCAATTCAATGTCCAGTGAAAAAAGTCTGGTTTGCTGGAGAATCATATCAACGGTCTCATGCTTGAGTACTGGATATTGACACAATATAGAAGAGTTTCACCCTGGTCTGGTGGATTTTGGGAAGCTTGCTGAAGGCAATAACAAGTACTAGTTCAAGAGGAGGACATATCTGAACATGAAAAAATAGAATATGGTTACAGCATGATTCACTTCTCTCAGCTGGTAGTTTTTGAAAAGAAGTACTTGGTAAGCACAGCACGGGCCTGTCTGTGGTTGTGTCACTAGTTGATGTTAGAGGTGGCTGAATCATTATAGGAGGGAATTATATTTTTACATTCTTGTTAGCAGATGCTATTAGATAATATAATATTACTGGCGTAGCATTTTGTTGTGTTACACTTCCTATTTTTTTCTTATTTTTTATCTAGCTTCATGAAATTATGCTTCTGCTAGTGATAGGTCTTGCAGTGGAACATAACCAGTGCACGCTGTTTTGTTATTTCATGCAAAATTTCATATCTAAATTGCATATTACCATTGCCCTGGCATTCTAATTGCATGGTCCACTAGACTCCAGTATCCTGCAGCACGGAGCATTAGTCAGCATAGAAAAAACCCAAACATTCAGTTGCTCAGTATAAAGCTAAGAATACAGTCACTAATGTGTATAAGACAATGCTTTCATTGCAGTTGGATGAAAGGGGCATTTTTCTGTGGACTGTACGGTTTCTTTGAGATTTGTATCATGAAGCATACGTCATATCATATGGAAGATATTTTCTGTGGATTAATGTGGGTTTAGAAACTTTTTTAAAGAACTTCTTTTAATGCAATTACAACATCTTTTATTCTTTTGATGGATCTAGGTCCTTCACATGTATCTGTCACTAGAGACAGGCACGGACTATTGCATCCTCCATGTCTTGGTCATGACAATGTGGAATATCCAGTAGAATGCAAATTGCCCTGCAGCTTCTGGTTACCAGGTTTCAATTTGATCTCTCTAACAAGGATGAATTTTTCCTTAAATTTAATTTCTGGGTTGTTGCTTCTTCCACAGGATTTAATGATGTGGCTCTGGTTGATTTCTGAGGAAGGCAAGTCGGACCAAGATTGATAGCTTATTCAGAACACCTTAAAACTGGGAAACGTTATTGAGCTTGAGATGATACAAATCTATGCCCGAGTTTATCAGCCGTGTTTCTTTATTGTAGACTGGATCCTTTTACACTTTTCAGACAGAGAAATTGAGAGACAGAGAAATTGAATTCTATCTCAAGCTACTGAAAGACAAAGAGGGACAACAACTTGCTCAAAACTATCACTTTCAGGCTGAAATCCTGCAGGTCTGCAACAATAGGATGCACCTGTAAAACAATAGGATGCACTTAGTGTTGCAGTTGAATGGAAACACATTGCCAACATCACTCAATTTGCCAAAATCATGGGCCTAGAGAGTGACTTCTCAGAAGTCCTCTTAGCTTACACGTAAATGTGAGTGTAGCTACATGTAATTGTGTCCTGGATATATGAAAACTGATATGAAACTGGAAACGAAATGGATGTTTCACCCACCAGCTCAGGAACACCTCTGCACATATTTATGCTGTTTCTGGACTTGTTTGTTCTGTCCTGGTCTCTCTGGACTCTACAGTCTGAATCTGTTTCTTGGGGATTTCTGCATTGTGAGGCACAAATTGTCTTTTATAACTTGCCTGATTGACTGGAGGGGAGTCCTAAATGACAGGTTAATGGCTTTGGGATACCACATATACAAGACTCATTCTATCCCCACCCTCTGCCAAATTTTCCCATGCTAGCCATTTTTCTACATAACTGCCTACTTTTCTTTTAACTCTATTCAAAAATAGCTAATTCAAGACTATGTAGATTCTCTCAGGAAAGGATGTAAAAGAATTAAGAAGTATTGCAATTATGAGGAGAGATATGGAAGAGCCATCTTCTGAATATGGTCTTCTAGAAGTGTTGGGTACTTCCAGTTGGCGTGAGTTCACAAACACACAGAAAATATGACTTATTTTCGTAGTACAACCACAGCTAAGACCTGTTTATGATTGGGTTCATGGTAAATGACAAAATGATAGAGTCTCCATTTAAGTGGAGATGGTGTCTAGACCCAGTGCACGCCCACTTAGTGAGGTTCAAGAGAAGGAATAACCAGCAAAAGTCTGATTCAGGCTACATCAGGCAAGAAGTTAAGACCACACTCTGCTACAGTTCTACTTATTTTTGTATTTGCTATCCAGTAGTTTGATTTTTTTTTTAATTGCTACTGTTTTTCTACAGTTTCTCAGTCATTTCAAGCTGCACAAGAGCTCTGTTTTGAACAGGCGACCTTATAAAATAAAATTAAAAACCAACTAATCAGAAAAACCTCACCAACCCAAACAAGTGAACATTCAGTCTTGATCTTTCCCCAGTTTGGTTTACCATGAGGCTACGAAAATACCTGTACTGGCACCGGGAGAAGCCAGTGATGTGGCCAGGCAGCTTCTCTTGGCACTGTTAGCTCTTGTTAGTTTGAAGGGACTGCAATTATGGCCTCAGATTTAGGAGGCTGTAGAAAGGAGCACTCTAAAAAAAATATTGGATTCACAAGAGCTTTCATTTTCAGAACAACAATTGCTTAAATTTTAGGATGTTTGTCGGTCTCTCCACAATCACATATGCTATTAATGGGATGTGTGTTGCTAAGTCAGTAAGTCAGCTAAGTTCTTGCAAATTTGCTTTTTTGATAGAATTTACAAATAAATAAACAAATATATAAAGATTCTTCTGAAAAAAAGATGTAACAATATACTGAAGGCTTTCATGTGTCTGAAGTTCTGGAACTGAAAAAGTATTTTTCTGAAGGAACTGATTTCTGTTGTCATCTGTTCTCATAATGATCTGTGTGAAATGAAAGATGCAATTAGCCAAGCATAGGGAAAATCAAATTGCCGTAATCAGAAACCAATCCTGAATGCTGCAAATTTTCCAGACAGCAATCAAAATGAACATGAAGGGCAGAGACAAAAGAAGCTCCAGTGTTAAAAAGAAGAAGCAGTAAACTAATTCGGGTGAAGCTGTCAGTTATTGGCTATGTTCATGCAAAACAGAAAGGAATTCCTTTTACCTCTGATTTTTCTGATATTCTGCTTGTTACAGATTATGAGGAATAGCAGTAAAATGAGCATCTTATATGGAGAAATGCACAGATTTCTGATTCGTATTAGTGAATTTCGTTTAAGCTTTAAGGCTGCATGACTCAGAAATTTCAATTGAAATGAGAATGTGTGGCATGCACTGTTCAAATCAAGAGGAATGTAAGATTTCTTTTACTCAGTTGCATTTGTGATTAGTGCAAAGAGGCAGGTGACTTTCTGAAAGCAAGTTACTGATTTCAGTTAGGAAAGTTCATGATGAAAATAAATTTTACTCAGGCAAATTATCAAGGCTGAAGTCCATCTTGAAGGGGACTTGAGTCAAAAACTAAAGAGGTCATATCATAACTTCCTAGATTTCAGAGAAGGCAAGAGATTTCCTAGTGGGAAAGAATTCCACCAAGACGTGTGTGTCATGCTCTGTGGTGTAACATATCCACATCCTTGAATATGGAAACCAACAGCTCTCATGTTCAAATCTGCATTTTGGCATTTGAAGAGTATCACCAGAAACACTGACATCTAGCAATTAGGCATAGGACTTTGCCAGAGCATAGAGGAGGTAGCCAATGCCTCTTGTACCAGATGAGTGCTAGAAAACTCAACATTTCCTTAAAGACATTAAGTTCTTGGGAACCTCTCTTTGAGTGGAAGCCCCACAGCAGCAGATCCATAACTCTCTTGGGCTGATACCATTTGCATCCTGAGAACAAATGTAACTCACCCAGTCAGCATGTCCAGCCTGCTGGCTCCTCCTGGTAGCTGGAAATCTTGAAATCACTGCTGTGGACAGTTGAAGCAGAGGTTCAGCCAAGTTTTCCCATTTCCTTACTTATGTGAAATGTCAGTACAGGGAAGTGTCCTCTTCTGGGACTTTTCTCCAGCAATCTCTGCTTTTCTGCTTTGGTTATGAACTTTTCTAGGCTATCAGAGACTGTTTAACCATTTAACCCTGGAACTTTGTAATCTTTCTTTCCTATCCCAGCACTATCTGTACTACTCGGAAGGGAAGGTCACACTGACAGTAGTTCAGCAGCTGAGATGCACTCTGTGGATATGGGGCACCTGAGATCAAATATCCAGAACACAATTCAGTTTGAAATTAAGTGAGCCTTTAAAACAATCTGGCTGATGATTTCTGCAAGGATATGGCTTGCTTAAGCTATGTGTACAGAACAGAGAGATTTTTAAAAACCTGATTTGTTTCTCTGCCTTTAGCTCTGTCTTTTTTTTTTTTTTAATTCTCTTTGAGCACATTCCCCTCCCTGCTCCAGAAGAGTAGCATTGTTCACAGATTTTAAACACTAAGGGAAATAT
Organism: Melanocharis versteri; assembly: GCA_013397845.1. Taxonomy (NCBI): domain Eukaryota; kingdom Metazoa; phylum Chordata; class Aves; order Passeriformes; family Melanocharitidae; genus Melanocharis; species Melanocharis versteri. The sequence continues at coordinate 1,572,910 of VZTG01008661.1, read as the reverse complement.
ATTGATTATTACCTATCACATTCTCCATCATACTTTAAGAAAAAAAAAAATCCACAAATATCTGTGATTGAAATGGAGCATATTTAGAAAACCACACCCACATTTAACTTAATTTTTAGTCAAATAAGTCCTCCATGTCTCCTGGTAACTTTGTAAAATAGCCTCATTACTAAAATATCATGCCTGCATTTACACAGCTTCAGCTGAACACCTTCACCAGATTTTGTAGGTATTTTCTGGATGGGAGCCTTCTCAGTAATCATATTTCTGTTTCTTTTCTTGGAACTTTTGCATGTCAATGCTGCTAAATTTCTCATTAGTCATGTATATGAATGACTCGTTCCTGAACCTTCTCAAATTTCTCAACTTCCTGCTTGAATTGCAGACACAAGATGTAAAACAAGTACTTCAATCAGAGATGTGTCAGTCTCTAAACAGAGTTAGACTTGCTAGATCCACTTCATATTTTCCTGCATATACTTGCAAGACTGTATTCGCTTTTTTGCTCCCATCGTTGGCAAATGGTTAAGGCTCACCCAGGCCTTAACAAAAGAAATCCACGTTCTAGACAAAGTCTAAATTGTAAGTGCCATCCTATACGACTTTATACTTGGCTCTTTTGAAAATGGACCCTGAAAGAGTAATTCTGCCTATTATTTACATCTCTATCTCACAGATCTTATCAGTAATGATTTTCAGTAATGATTTTTTCATTTGTTCTGGGCTAATGGTAAAAATAAATCATCAGCTTAGGGAAGATTCAGTCCTCGTTGTTCCGCCTGGAGAAGAGAAGGTTGTGTAGAGACCTCATAGCACATTCCAGTATCTGAAGGTGCCTACAAGGACACCAGTGAAAACTGTGCCAGGAACTGTAGTGATAGAAGGAGTAATGGGTATAAATTGCAAGAGGGGATGTTCAAGTTAGATATTAGGAAGACTTTTTACTGTGAGGGTGGTAAGACTTTGGAACAGGCTGCCTTAGGAGATTGTGGGTGCCCCAACACTGGCAGTGTTCAGAGCCAGTGTGGATGAGGCCTTGAGCAATCTGTTCTAGTAGATGTCCATGCCCATGGCAAAGGGGGACTGGATGATCTTTAAGGTCCATTCCAACCCCTTCACATTATGTGATTCTCATTGGCAAGCACTAGGCATGCATTTAGTTATGGATAATTCCATTTAAAATTACACAGCAAAAAGCACTTGCTAACTAAATAGCAGTAGAGTTGTTTTTTTTTATTATTGTTTTTTAACTCTAAACACTGCATGGTAACAAAACCTTATTTGCTGATAAACTTTTTTTTTCAACCTTTGTTTAAGAAATTTACAACTCTAAGCAAGTCATTGCCATCTGGCTTGCTGCCAAAAGTCCCTGGAGGGACTCTTCTATTCTCCTATCAATAATAGTGAAAGACTATTTTAGGAATATTAATAACCCTGTCAGTGAGAACTACTATGTGTATAATAACTATCTAAAGATGGTTTATAGCCTCCTCTTTTCTGAATACTGAAACCAGAATGGACCTGAATTGTATCTTGCCAAGTAGTCAGCTTTTAGGTAGCCAGCTCTTGGAATGCATTCACTCAGTTTTCTGGGTGTTGACCAGGGAGCTTGGAGCAGCTTTATATGCCCAAACATCCAGTAGGGAGAGGGTCAATGAAACCACACAGTAGAAAACAGATGAAGATTGAATCTGAAAAGTTCATTGTCTTCTAGACTTTGGTACTATTCACAAATTTGAGTTAGGTACCATGTGAAATTTAAAATGACCTCAATTTGGGACAGGATGGGGAAGGGATATCCTATTACTCTTCAAAATCTCTGCAACTCTACAAATTTCAAAGGCCTATAGGGAGAAAAAGCAAGAGGAAAGATGTCCACAACTCATCTTAAGGTGTGCATTGGCAAAAAAGAGAATGGTATCTAGTCTCCAAAAGTATGCTTAGGTGTTAGACATTAAATAGCTCTTCAAGAGAGTCCACAAATTCCCAGGCTTTATTCTGCCTTGGGAGAGTTTTTTGCAGACAGTGTGGGCTGAATTGCCTGCTTTACCTTCTTCAGAGCAGGGCTTTGAAGGAGGCCCTGCAAAGGGTGGCCAGTTGGTGTTCTATGTTCCTCATGGCACAGAGCAGCAAGGTTGCAGATGGGGACACTCATGCATGTAGGCAAATATGTGTTCTTCTATCCACGTTTTCTTAGACATTTGGCTCTCTCCTGGTCTCAAACTAGTGGTGTTTCTGTATTCTGCTTAGACCAAATTCAAGAAATCTTTGATGATGGGGGGGGTCTTTAGTTGTTACTCTTAACTAAGAAAAAAAGAACACTGATAAAACCACACTCAGTGAATGGGTTCCATGTAAACATACTGCTTATAAATGATATGATATGAAAAGACCAAATCTACAAGATCTTTGCAAGCAACACAAAAGACAGCTTGATAATAAGCTTTGCTGATGGTTTTCATAGAATCAAAGAATGGTTTGTGTTGGAAGAGACCTTAAAGATCCTCTAGTTTCAACCTGCCTGCCGTGGGCAGGGAACTTGACCAGGTTACTCAGAGCCAGAAACTGCATTCCAAGTACAGCACAGCACTGCACCAGTTTTGCTCCTTCTGCACCTTTCTAATCTTGTTTGCTTTTTTTTTTTTTTTTCCCTTTATGGTGGGAAAATTCTTTCACTTGAATCATCTGAAGTAAAGGAAAAGTCAATAGCTCAAATTACAAGTAATGGGAGCATTGATTTTGTTATATAATTCCTAAACTGAATTAGCAACTAAACAGAAATATCCCTGGCATCACAGCACAGGTGAATGTATAACTCATTGAGGCAGAGAATATGCTGATGGCATAAAACCCTGAAGTTCCTCAAAGGTCACATAGCTCAGGATGGATATTTTTTTTCCTCTTCATTTTTTTTCTGTCACAAAAGAACGAGGACAGCCTGTCTCAGAAAGGATGCCTTGATAGCCAGAGATGCTAAAGTCATGTGGATCCAGTTATCAAACCTCCATCTGAAAAGCTAAATCCGTTTCATTTCGTAACCCTACCTCTCAGACAAGACAGTTTTTGTGGGCTTGTGTAGGTTTAACACAAGCAGAAGATCAGTAACTCTGCCCAATGTTTAAGGCCAGTGCAATGTGAGTATTGTGCAATGCCATTGGTACTGCACAGTGGCTTCCCTGGGTCTCTGTAGAGAGAGGCATTCATCTCACCAAATTTGACTGTATAAAATTTAGTTTACTGATCTCAGTAACTCCTTTGAACTCTATCTACCATCAATGTGAGAGATGTATTTACAAAGAAAAATTCTTCTGATCTATCAGGGATTTGGGTTAGGATGTGATAAATCATTATCTAAATGTACATATTTGGCTCTGTTGACTGGAGAGGGACTGCTAATATAAAGTCTAAGCTTTATTTGCAAAAGTTAGGTAAAAGTCAACACAAATCAGGTTTTTATTCCCTCCCATGTAACTGTTACTACAATTTTATCCTTTTATTAATTCTGGAAAAATACTGGACAATTTCTTAATGCCAGGAATAGTAAAATTCTATATTGTAAAATTTTAAAAGCTCATAATTCCTATAATCAAGTTTTGTTTTAATTAAATTTTTCTAGCTTGCTTGAAAAAATAAAATGAAATAATGAAAAATAAAATAGAGAGGTATGGGTTTCCTTTGTAGAGAGCAGTGGAAGGTTGCCAGCATCATACGTTCATCTAGGTGCTCTCCTACTTAATTTCCATTTCCCCTTCAATTTGCCCAATGCTGAAGTAAAATTTACTAGTTTGTAGTTCTGGATTATTGCCAAAGCAGTTCTTGAGGACAAGCACAGCATTTTCCATCCTTCAATACTCCCTGATAATAGCAGATTAAAGTAAGGTTTTGTTTTTCTTACCTTGGAACTTTCTGAGGTCTTTCATCTGGCTTTCAAACCTTGCAGCTGTTAATCAATTTGGTTTAGCACTTCACTGTTAACCTTGCCAGTATATTACTTGTACAGGTCTGAAGAATATATCTCACCAATGCACCCTGGCACTAAACCCAGCATAGAGAAATTCCTTCATTGCTTTATATTTTCCTCTGTTGAGCAGCTATCATTAAGGAGGCAAAGTGAAGGCAAGGTCAATGGAAAAGTTTTTCACCTGTAAAAAATTAAGGATTTTATTTAAGACATTCACAATGGTGGTCTTTAAGTTGAACATAGGTACTAAGAGAAAATATCTAATTTTATAACAACTTTGTGAAAACATCAGCTTAATGCTCATTTAGATTCAGCCTAGCTAATGGATCAGTAAGTATTTTAGAAAAGGAATAGAGAAGAAACCAGCAACTTTTATCACTGTAGAAATACATCACATTATCACATCTTAAATACTACACATAATCTGGTTTTCTTGTCTCAGAAAGTCTATATAAAAAAAACAAGACAGGATCATAAAGATGACTAAAAGCATAGACCGACGCTGGAAAGAAGTTGTCTGGGGGAGGCAGGGATAATGATAACACATAATAAAAGTTTATTCAGATTGTATAGATCCTGAGTGTCACGCAGAAAATTAAGAAGAGCTTAGCAGATTCAGCTGATTCCAGCAGGTGGTGGGTTCAAAACCAACAAAATAGGCCTTGCTCCATATGGTGTATAGTTTAGGTGCTAATTCCTTCTCTGGGATAATATAGATGTTAAATTTTACATAGGTTCATTAAATATCTTGAAAATCCTATGCAATTTATTGGATATAATGATACTGAAAGAAGGCTTTCTGGCTCAGGAAGTCCCTGAGCTACAAATTGCTGGAGTCTGGGAAGAAGCTTTGGGTAAGCTGCAGACTTGCTGTGTTCTGAAACTCCTCCCTTGTGGGGCACTATTGACAAAAAGCCAATAGTTGTATTGTATATCCAAGCGTTTGCAACTTATTTTCCCCCCAGGTACAAGCAGCATGGTGATTTATTACACACAACTTTTCTATTTCTGTATCAGAAAAGCATAATAAAAAATATTTATTGCTTCCCCTCTCTTCTCACTCCTCAGATTTCTTTTAATTTGTGAGTTATATTTTCATTTTCCCATTGCTTAGCTGAGTTACTGTTCTATTATTTTTTCTAGTAAGGACATCCACTTGACTTGAGACTTTGGTTAAGCTTGGACTTCAATCATACTTTCCCCCACCCCAGTCTGTATTTTTTGCTTTCTTTGTGTCAAAAAATGTTTTCCTAACTGTGTTTCAATGGAGAGAAAATAAAGCAGTTGCTGATGCATTTGCTCTGTTTATGCAGCAGAACTTAAAAGTTATCTCCAGATTTTATAAATTAAAGATTATGTGATTCAACAGGAATGATTCTATCCTAAAACTGCTCAAAGCTGTTGTTTTAATGTTCCGTAAAAGAACACTCATTTAAAAAAAAAAGCCCACCAATGAAAATGCACATAGACTCCAGTGGCAGGGTTGGGTTTTTAAGGATATTTTTTCATTCTCTATGAGATTATTTTCAGATCTAATTAGTGAAATTGATATCAGCTCATTTTACTAAATGTCTTCTCCTTAAAATTATCTTCCACTTCAGACAATTAGGGATTTTCTTAAGGTGTGATGTAGTTAAGTGCTAAGTAATGGAAAGCATATCCACACTCTCTAATAAAGTGATGTGCCATGGATTTTTCAGGATGTTCTTAGAAGGGAAATAATTTCAGCTGCTAATATATTACTTGGGAAAAATTAATGTAAGGTATTTTTGGCAGAAAGTGGAAAAGCATTTAGAACTTTAATTTTTTAAAAAATATATGGTTTTGAGCTCATAATACCAAGAATATTAAAATAAAATTTCTTAGATTCTAATACACTTTTGTGGAAATTGATGTTCAAGATCATAGCAACATGGGATAATTCAGTTTGGTAGGGACCTTCTGGAGGTCTCTATTCCAACCTTCTGCTGAAAGCATGGTCAGCTATGAGGTCAGGCTACATTCTTCAGGTATTTATCCAGTCAGGTCCTGAAAATCTCCAAAGATGCATAACCTTATTAGTACCAATGCTTGACTAACCTTGTGGGATTTTTTTTCCTTATATTCACCCTGAACCTTTCCTGGTTCAGCTCTTGAGATGTTGTCTCGGTCTCTTGCCGTACACCACTGTGAACAGTCTGGCTCCATAACCATCTCCACATTACTGATAATTTGCTGTTATGTCTCCCAAAGCCATCTCTTCTCCAAACTGAATAAGCTCAGTTCCCTCATCCTCCCCTCATAAGCCAGCTACTCAGCCCCCCTACCATCTTGGTGGCTCTACGTTTTTCAACAAAGGTTTGATTAAATATTAAATATACCCAAAGTTAACGGATGCTGTAAGAACCATACTTACTCAGGCTCATATTAATAAGTTACTTAAAAAATTCACATTATCTGTGACAGTAGCCAGAAGATAAAAATTGCAGTGCATAGCTAGGAAAGCAGTATTTTAAAAATAATCAAAATGAGCAAGATAGCCTATGATCATCTTTACACTTCATTCTTTTTCTCTGAACAAATCCCATACTCATCTGAAACTCTGTCTTGGCACCCTCTTTTTACCTTGTCCATTCCTGTACTGATATCAAGCTCAGATAAACACTATACATCTCACTACAGCATTGCTTTCCATTTGCTGGAATGTCTGAGTTCCACCTTAGGCTGGGTGTGCTGAAGAGCTTAATTTTAAGTCACACTGTTGTACTACCAAAAATAAAAGGGATGTCTGGAGTGGTGCCAGCTGTGTGGCTGTGTTCATGTGTGCAGCCCTCATTACTCAGCTCAGTTGTGAAGAGCCACAGCTTCTATGAGCTGCAAAACTCTCGTGTGAAGTCCTGAGGACTTGCTGTGGATCTTGCATATCCTGACACGGATGTGCTGCTATCAAAACATAAGCAGGCTGGATGTTCTGAATACAGCCACATGTGTTGAAACTACATGTAAAACCTTAGGGAGAAAAGGATTTTAACTTGCGTGGCAACATGGATTTTTGTCATACCCAACTCTCTAGAACACAGTGTATGTTTATTGCATTGGTCTTCCTACCAATTTGTAAGTCATATGTTGCCTCTGTGAGTCTGCTACAGTTGTAAAGACAATTACTCCTGCCATGATATTTGGTTAAACTTTGAACTTCAAGCTGTCTTGGATGAGATCAAGATGGATGAAGTCTGTACCTTCAGAGTCACGAAATTGGATGTATGATACTTTCATGACTTTTTCTCGCCTTTTGTTTTCCTTTGTTTAATGCAGCATACTGCCAGACCTAGCTATACAGCAACACAACATAGTACAAGTCTCAGCGCTGCAATATTAGTGCTACAATAGTAATCTGAACTTACAGGAATACATCAATAGATTTTTTATTAATAATATATTTTGCCAGTTATACCTTAGAAGTTTGTGTCACATCTTCCCCATTTGTCAGGGAAATGGTCACACTACCGAGGAATAAGGAAATTGCTCCTTTTACAAGGGATGCTCAGAAATTTCAGGACAATAGATTTGATCAGAAAATACTATTTACTTAAATCAGAAGTACAACCAAGAAAAGTTCAGGTTTTTATATTTTAACATTCTTGTTCCCCTGTTATATATGGGGCCCACAATTTGACCTACACCAGCCAAAGAGCCTGAGGCTGAAGCAATGTGATTTCTTGCATTAAGCTATTACTATGCACAGTAGCAGGTGTGTGGTCCATGTGACCTAGTAGTCTTCCAAATAATCATAGGCATGTAGAATGGTTTGGGTTGGGAGGTGGCTCTGGGGATTATCCGGTCTAATTTGCTGGTCAAAGTGGGTTGCTCAGTGTCTTGTCCATGCCTGAAGGTCTGGCATGGTCGAGGGCTTAGGGTGGGCTGGAGGTAACGTAGTCAGTACAGCCAACCCGTTGAGAAGGTAAGAATGTTTAGTGACATAGATACAAATCAATCACATCTGCTTGGTTCACTGCCAGAGAAAGTCCCTGCACTATTTTGTTTACAAAGGCTGTTTGTCCAGTCAGATAAGATTTCTTTATCTTCAACAAAAAATTTGTACCAGTTCAGAAAGTAACTCATCTCACCTGTCTTAGACATATATCTGATAACACTTTCTGCCTCACCTTGCCTTGCTTTTTCCCCTGAGATATCAAACTAATCTGGTTTGTGTGCCAGGAAAGGATAAACTCTGGTGAAACTGCCTCTTCAGAATAGGTCACTTAATATCTATGATCAGGTTTTCATCAAGCAGTGGCACATCATTATCAGTAGGAATAACAGTCCAGGAAATAAGTATGCACAGTTTCTGGAGAGGTCTCTGTTAAGCTCTATCTAACCCAGAAGAAAATTCACCAGCCGAAATCCTGCAAACTTCCTTTCAACACATCAGAAAGCACATCTTGCAACCTTTAGTGTCCAACAACATTCTTGTGATCTAAAGACTGTTCTGAGAGTTTATTTTCCCAATGTAACCTTTTTCATTGCAGTAAACAAAAAGAAAAATAATCTTGCTACCTATTTCAACTACATTTTGATTTACTTCTTTTACAGTCTATTTCTTTCTGCAAAATGTCAGTACATCAACAGGATAAGGGAGGAAAAAAAGTTTACAAATCAGCAAATTATCCAAAGATAAAATTCTCTCTTTGTACAGCTGATTAACAAACATGTCATGAATATATTGTTTTGTTCTTATTGGATTATAAAAAAGAAATCACATGTCTTTCAATATTCAAAAACATACCATAAAAACCAAATTAAAAGCATATAACACGTTCCCCAAAGGGAAATTCTTCATGAGAATATCATCAAAACTTTGAATCAGCAGATGGAACAGCATGATAACATTAACACTGTCAGTATAAACAGTATATTTTCCTGACATGTTGAAAATGCTAAAGCTTTTATAGGTTTATAAAGGTGAAAAAAAAAAAAAAGACAAATAGTGTTATGTCCTTAAGTCTAGTATTCAGAGCATAAAGGTGTCTGAATGCTCTAACAATCAAGCTACAGAGTTCAAAAGTTCTGCTCATCCTTTTGTTTTTTGAATATCATAGCACTCAAAAATGTTCCTGAAATACTGAAATTGAATGCATTATTTATTTCCCAGTCCTTTTGTGTAACCTAGTCATTCATCCCTCACACACTTTTCACACAATGGAGGATTGAATTGTGTAGGATTGCTGTGGGATTTTTTGGAAACTGAAAGTATAATGAATTGTAGGAAGACTTTGAACAAGCACATAGAGCAGAAATTCAGAAAAAAAGAGTCTGAGTATGATTTTCAGGTCAAGAAATTCCTAAATTGTTGTTTGCTAGAAGCTGAAAAGTAAATATTGAGGGGAAGAAAATGCTCCATGCTCTTCTTCTTCTATATTCTCTTTAGGCATCCCTAAGTTATTGATGTTCATGGATTCTCAGTTGGATGTCATCTTCAGCGATAACAGAAAAATAGATGCCCTCTATTATTTGATTCAGCGAGACAAAGTGTTGAGTCCTGCCCCTGGATCACAGCAACCCCTTGCAGTCTGGGACAGAGTGGCTGGAAAGCTCTCCAGCAGAAAAGGACCTGGAGGTGTTGGTCAATAGCCAGCTTCATATGAGCCAGGACTGTGTCCAGGTGGCCAAGAAAGTCAATAGCATCCTGGCCTGGGTCAGGAATATTGTGGCCATCTGGAGCAGGGAAGTGAATTTCCCCCTGTACTTGGTGATCTTGGAAGTCTTTTCCAGCCTTAATGATTCTATGATTCTATATTTTATGTTGTTATAGCTCTATGTCCAGGTAAGGTTCTTCCATTCTGTGTCATTTGAAATTTAGAAGATCTATGAAACCATAGTAGTCAAATTCACGTGCGTCAGTCGTGAGCTGGTATTTCAAGAAGTTATCTAGAAGTAGTGTTGCCCAGAAATGGAAATGCCAGACTTACCTTCAGATAGTCTAAGCACTGCTATAAAATAAGAATCATGAAGAAGTCAGGCCCCTGGTAACATACCTGCTTTTCAAAGTACTGACCTTGCTCCTGAAACCAATAGGCTTTGTACAGATGCATCACAGCTACATCTCTATGAACCAATTCAGCAAATAATGTTCAGGACTCACTTTGTAGCATGGTCTGGACTTGTTTAGGCTACAAAACAGGGCTGTTGAATGCAAACTGCCTGTGGAAATCGTTCCCGGTGTGTATTAACCCCGATCTGTTCCCAAGCATGGCTTGAGGAAAAATGAGAAAAATGAGCATTCCTGGCCAGAGAGACACTGAGGCCAGTCCAAAAATGTGGTGGTGCTGGCAGCCAGCTCCAGTGACTGCACCCACACTCTGAGACCAGTCAGTGTAATACTCCAGACATCTTTGTGGACGTCTGGACATCTACCACATTTGGTAGGGAGTGAACAGACTTGTCCTAAAGCAGTGCACTACGAACAGTTACAAAACCAAAGTTGGTTTGAAAAATACAGCTTCCATATTGACCTTTTTGTATGCTCTACAGGTAGGAATGATCACGTGCCAAACTTTTCATTTTATTTTTTCTTTTTTTTTTTTTTTTTTTTTTTTTTATGGAGATCTGCAGTTAAGCAGTTTGTGACTATCAATTATAATAAAGACAGAAGAAGATGAGCTAGATAATTGAATATGCATTGTTACAGAGATTGAACTACACTGTGGTTGCTACAGTGGGCTGATTCTGTAGGTTAAATTCCTTGATAGCACTTTACAACTAATGATTAATGATAGTAGCCTTTTACAAGATTTCATTTGTGGAAGCATTAGAGGCTGTTATGTGTTAGTGATGCTCCAAGTTGTTCCTGCAAAGCAGTGGCTGAGAATTCTTACAGGAAACATCTAAATAATTTCCTTTGTTCAGTGCTACTAGTGCAGAGTAATTGTTCTGTGAGTGGTTACAAATAATTTTCAATCCTTGATTTGCCATTTTGCTCTCAGACAAATTGATTACAAGCTATAATTTATTTAACTACATGTGCCTTTATGCATTTAACAAGCTTTTTTCATAATTTAACAAGCAATTTATAGTTTCTGGTTTGTATCTTACCTGCAAGGGAGAATGCCAGCAAAGGGGCAGGGGAACTGTGATGGTTCATCCTTGTGCATTGGCAATACAGCTGTGGGTGACCAGGTTTGCTGCTGGGCAGCCCCATCAAGGAAAGGATAGAGAACTCCCAGTTCACATGGAAGATGTCCCTAAAGGTCAAGGGAAGCAGAGGATGATTGACATTAAAGCATCCACATGACTGTGGCTGGCTCAGGCTCATTAATATATCATCAACTTTGATCTCACATACATTTTTCAAATGTAGTCACCTTAGGAAAGTTATGTTGCAGAGATTCAAAATGTCATGTTTTGTCAAGATTCTTGGAATTTTAAAGATAAGAAAAATACATTTTTCTTCCTAATGTACATGATTGGCCAAATTTGAATGGCATTCAAAATGCAACATTGCATAAAACATTTAAGAACATACCCCCAAAAGGACTGCAGACTCTATAATGGCTGACAGTCAACTGTACTGAAAGAAATTAAAAAAGCAGGTCTGATAAATATCCTACTTGGGAACAGGGAAGGGAGCAAAAAATAAATAGATTCTGTACAATCTGGATTTACTCTTGGACTTCATTCACTCACATCAAAGAACAGTCTTAGTTGTGACAACAGGTTTTGAGAGACATAAAATTTCAACAAAGATCACATTTGAGCTGTGAGCTGTTTTTTTGGTTAATTTGATCAACTGCATATTCCCCTCCAGACTGGTCCATATAGTTGGAAAGGATCAATTACTCAAATGTATGGCTAGAAAATGAGGACGAACAGACTGTGGCTATTTCTTATTTACTAGAAAATCATGGTTTTCTTGGCATCAGTAAGATTCTGTACTTACCCTTCAGGTGTGATTAGATAGAACCTGTTTGCAGACACTTGCAACATTGCAGTCCGGAGGCGTTCCCCACTGCAGTGAGCAGAACCAGCTGTCACGTCAGGTACAAAGCTGAACAGGTAGATGTTCTCATACAGTGCTCAGCATGAGTCTGTGCTGCAGCCAGCGCTGTGGATGTACCTATGTACAGGCATCTCTGAACTGGTTTTACTCCGGTGTGCACTGGCAGGAATTGAAGTAAAAATGATGTGATGTGTGTTTTAAGAGAGCTTAGAAACCTGAATAAATACTTAGGGTCCCCTGTTATCCTCAGTTAGTATTTTTTTATTAAATCTACCCCAGTAACCATGATCTTCTGTAGATAAAGCTATCTAAAGCATTAGTATTTCTCTCAAAATTTAATATTTCTGGGTGTGTGTGGGAAGACAAGTTGCCAAAAATGCTATGTTTAAACATTGAATCAAAGTACACAAAGGTACTACTCTAATGCAGCTGGCAGTTTTTGAATGGTCATAATGACATATTTGTTATTAACACCTGCAAAGTACTTGTGAAACATAACTGTAAGTTAGCAAATACTTCCCAGGCTGTTTCCTAAGAGCTGACTTTACATTTTCCCTAATATCCAATTGTATAGTCCTAAAGGATGTTTGCTGAGCAGTAGCAAAATTCTAAAGTACATTCACGCTCTGCATAATAAATCTGCCTATTCACTGCAGAATAAGATTCTGGTTGTGCATCTCAGTGTTTTCTAGAAGAGAAAGCAATGAAATGAAAGCCTGGTAATCAACAAGGAGCTGAACCTTGTAGTTCTGCATTCATCTGCTGCCAGTGGCACAGTGATTATGATTAGAATGGGATATCTCTGCTGCAGGAACAACCACGGCCTCAACTCAAGACTGGCATGTTTTGCAACTACATATAAAACCATTACAGACAAATATATATTCTTTCACCTGAAAGAAGTATAAAGTTCTCAGCTACTAAATATCATAGAATATCTTGTTGACCAGAGTGATATGAAGTGGTTTGGTCTATTTTGGTAAGAAATGGGTGTTAAAATCACAATTAGTGACCTCCTTTAATTACTGTCTCCAGTCCTCTTGCTCCTTGACACTGCTGTCTCCTCTCCCTGTGAACCATATTGCCTGTGGAAAGCTATGAGGATAACTCCTCTTTCCATCCAGAAATCCCCATCACTGATTGTGCAGCAAACCTGCAGACTCTATCTTCAGCCAAGTATTTTTGGCAATACAACGTTAATCTAACCTTGAGCAAAGACAGGTATTCCATCTATATGATGAGGACCCTTCAATGTTCTTAGGTTTTTGAAATGCAGCACCTGTGTTAACCAAAGAGAGACAAATACTGTTTCTGAAATCCAAAATGAACTGGAGACTACAGAAAGTTGCCATTGATTCCCACACGGCTAAGATCACACTCTGTGACTATCATTTATTGTTCAACATCAATAGTGAACTTTGCTCTGTGAGGTAAAAAAGCTCTTGTAAATCTGCAGACTTCATTGTCTCCAGTGGAAATTGGTTTTTGACAGTGAGGGCTTGTACTCTGAGGGGGGAAGTTCAGAAAAAAACCCAGCAGTAGGGCTTTCTGTTTGAATAAAAAATACCCGAATTTTAAATGAAGTATAAAAGGTTTAGAAAGAAGACAAGGATGGCATGATCAGCACAGTAAGCCACAAAAAAAAGAAAAAAAAAAGGAAAAAATAATTATCTGAGGGATTTCAAAGGTAAAAGCAGAGAAGATCATTTTTCGTACAAAAGAATATCACAGTCATTAAGAGAAAAACTACTCCCATTATTAATGACTTCAAATGAAGGAACACAAAACTAACACAGAATTCCAGGTCTTCTACTCTATTATTCATAGCTAATTTGAAAAATGCATATTCTGTAGCTTCTTATGACTCATAAACACAGATTTGTACATTTTGAAAGCCAGAAATGATACCTGAACAATATTTATTCTAGTCTAGCCAAGTCTCAGTGACAGAAAGGTGACAACACGATATGTGATAAGCCATCAAGCCAGAAGATTATTCTAGGAAAATATGATGCAAGTGTTAAATACAGATGTTTGTACTAGATGATTTTTACCTTAACTTGCACAACATGTAGTGATAATTTAAAGTATGTGCCCTTCATTAGCAAATCCATTTGAAATATAATTGAAGGGGCCACATTTTCGGCTTTGATCCCATCTCCCTGTAGTTTTTCAGCAGTCAGATTTGTAATGAAAGTTTATGTCTTTAATTGAGCTTTGGTTCACATTGATTTTTCCAGCTCCTTTATTATTACTATATTACTGTTTTCTTAATGTGCTAAACATTGCACTGTTACAAAACATTATGCAAATTTAAAGACATACATAATTATTACTACAAAAACCTCTTTCCTCCAGATGGTTCAAGGAAAACTACTGGCTTTTTTGTGTGTTTAGGTTTTTTGATTCTGTTTTGTTTTTGAAGAACAACTGCTTAGCATTTAAGACTGATCTGCAGTAAAATGGGAACCAGTATTGTCATCATCAATGTTGGATAAATCTGTGCCAGAATTTTTTTACTCTGAAGGGTAAGTAAAAATTTTAAGTATTGAAATAAATTATATACTTTTTACTAGTCAGTGACGGGCAGTGATGCTGATTTTTCAGTAAACCTTGCTTTACACGGCATCTTTAAAACACTGATATCCTGCTTATTGCATTGTCATTTATACTCTTGCAAAGTGAAGACAACTGGAAGAGCCTCACACCTGAATTGAAGTCACAGGACATTTTCACATATGTAAATGAGGCTTGAAGCACTGAGCACTGCCATAAAAACTTGTGTAATATGAATTCCTTCTGGGATAACTCTGACATTATACCAGGTGGATGTGCAAAAGAAGATGAACATTTATTTTTCCATGCCCGCTGGTCAGTTCTGTGCTGACGAAGGAGTAAGGCATCTTATAGGCTTAGGGAGTCCTTGCCACAGGATTTGAATGTGCAGCTGACACGCGTGTGAGAGAATTGAGGGCTGAAAATGCAGCTCTAGGTTGTTTGTTCTGTGTGGCCAGGTTGGCTCTGCAGGTGGGCTCTGCCTTCCAAGAACAGCTGAACCAACATGAAAAGTTTTAGCATTGTGTCTGTAACTTCATGAAGCCAGAACAGGACTCAGGGCCCTGCTGTTTCAGGTAGAAGCTGATAACAAAAGGACTGCCCTCAGCACAGAGTTGGCAGTCAGAGCTTTGAGAGATGTAGGAAACCATCTCAAGGACAAAAGACACCAATAAGAACATGGTGAACAGCATGAGAAGTGGTGGTCACCACACACCTTGCAAACAATTTAGTGTGGTTGAAGATGAAAATGGAGTTTTCACCAAAAATTTTAAGCAGCAGCAGTTGTGTGGAAGGCAATGGCTCTCTTTTGGATTTCCTGCTATCTCACTTCAGTTTATATTGCAGGTCTCCATAGAACCACATATTTCCATACGGGGAGCAAGTGACTTAGCATTCCCAGCACCAACTGGTTCCACTTACTGACCATTTTAAAAAAGGGAGATGTTCTACATGTTGTCTTTCCTATGTTTTGAAAGGATCAGCCGGCTCCAAGGTAAGAAGACAGTTGCTGCACAGCACAGAATAAACAGAAAACAGTTAAATTGAAGGAATGCTGTTGCTTATAATAGCCTTGAAATACAACCTATGTCTGAAGAACAGAGAGTTTTGTAACATCCTTGATATGAGAAAGGTCTTGATGTGCGTATTTATAGATTTGAGTACAAAACATTCCAAATCTTGACCAGGACTTTGCAAATCAGTATGAAAGCAAGAATTTGTACCTGCAATCTAACTGCAAAAAGCACTGCAAAGCTTTGTCTTGGCTGCTGCAAAAAGCAGATCTTGGCTTCTGATACTGAGAAAACAAAACATTTCAAGCTGAAAAGGTACTGACAGATTTATACAGAAGTTCTCACTGTTTTGTAAGCTTTAATCTTATTGTTAGGCATCGGTCAGGTACTAAAATGAACCCCTTAATCTCTCTTCCTCTCAAAAATCTGGAATAAAAATTTTCTTTCTTTTACCCAATAGCCCAAAGGTCAGAACCCGTGTTTGTCCTCTCCTAGTGCCTGAGGAGATTTTAAGCTATGTTATAACTCCATATTATAGTTTTGGACAGCATTTTTCCATTTTATGTGAAATTATGTGAATTTATGTGAAATGGATGTTCTTTCAGGTGCAATGTTTTAGATGTCATGAATCAGAAAATGCTCCCTGGAGTCAAGCTCTGCTTTGCATTCTTTTCCCCAGGCACTGTTTTTAGTATCAAACTCTCTCTCATTTACTGCTACTAACATATTTTGTAAACTGCCAAAACAAATACTCTAGTGGAATTCTGTGTACAGAAAGCAACCTTCTGGCACAACTCTGGTGAATCTTCTATGTCATGACTTGACGTAGAAATGTCAATATAAATGTCCATTCAAAGTTAACGTTGCTGCCTCTGACTGATGAGATCACTGAACCAAAACTTGTTGAAAGGTGGGAAGGCACATTGGTGAAATTTTGCCATCTAATTGCTCTGTTTTCTGTGATTTTTTAAGCATTTTTGGGCATGCTCAGAGACAGTTTGATGAACCTTGTTTTTTAATTAATTTTTAAAATATTTTGTCCTACAGGACTGTTTGTGTTGGTATAAATAATATTCAAGCCTGTATTTGAAAATTTGCTTCATGTTTGGGTAATAGTGTCATTCAATACCCTTAAAATTGGCTTTAAGTCAATTCTTTTTGAGGAAAGCCATATAGCTACTCAGTCTGTACATGAATGGAACTGTCCTTTCTGCTGATTAAGCCTAATATTTAAATTAAGCCTAGGGTATAAATTTAGCTGCTCTGTCATCTTGGTAGTAGAAACTCTTATTAGTTTCTGATGGTCTGGGCTGGCGACACAGAAATCTCTCTGTGACTCTGCATGTGTAAATTATCTATATGCAGTGCATCCACTGTATCTGGGACGTTAAAGTCACTATATTTAATGTTTTTTTGATTTAGACATTTAGATTAACATCATGCTTCCTGGCCCTATCAAGCAAAGTGATCACTTGAGCAGACGAGTTGGTATAAAATGTAGGATACACCTGAGATATTGCAGTTAGACATCTACAATAAGCTTTCAACTGCAAAAGTACAGTTATTAATCTGCATGAGTGGTGAAGGTGGCATGGAAGTGAGGAAGTAGTTATAGGTTGGCCACTAGTTTATGTCAGGGAACTAGGGACGGGGGTAATATGTTTGTTCTTCAAGCTTATTCCAGTTTATTCCTTAGTGATCAGAAGAATGAAGTTAACACAAACCAAGATGATTAGATGCTTTTGAATAATTTTACCTGTCTTTACCTTCCTTACAGTTAGTTAAGCACCTGATCTAAGCTCTCTGGTTGGTTGAGAAGTCGTTACAGTGGAGAAAAATGTACTGTTTCATTAGGGCAGGGTATTTTGCAGCTAAAATAAAGAACATTGGGGTTTCTATTTCTGCCCACTGGGTAAAGGAAAAGGCCAACCAACTCTCTAGATTATATATGTTCATTTTCAGACACTAATGATGAGTAAGATTAACTTTTTCTAAGTGGAAAATAGTTTTGGTTAGCAGTTTCAGAGGCTCATACTTTCCACAATTTTATATTCTGCACAGCATGAATATGAACTATAAAGACTAATAAAATCCTATTCCGAATGGAACTTCCTGCTCACGATGCTTTGACATGAATTAACTCTGTCAAAATACAAAAGGAATATTTTCTGTTTTGAAAATTTGCTCTGACACTTCACTGGGATTTTGCAACTGAACTCTGACAGCTTGCATTCTGTGATACAATGACAGATATTACTTGAGTAATAGTAATAGTACTTGAGCTAATTAGGATATTTTCCCATTAACATTTGCAAAAAATTATTATTCACTGATTTTATTGGCATTTTCCTTTGATGACTCTGTAGTATGAGAAAGCATTTTTAAAAGCTTTAAAAATTTTTTCCAACAGAGTGCTGAAAAAATTGAAGCCACTTTTGTTGAGTATATTTTTTTTAATCCCTGATTTTTAATAGTTAAATTTTATGAGGAGCATGAATACACATTTATACAGCACTTTCCAAATTAAAAGATATGAAGGCTAAATCACATCTGGCAGTGACGGTCTCCTTTTGCCACAGAGCTTTCAGAGGTTTGGTAAACTGCAGTGGATCACTGTGTGTTTCATGGTGCTGCACAAAGCTCACATGCATTGCAACATTTCCATTTTTTCTGTAGTTGCAGCAAATCCCAAAGGGCAAGGCTGGCTGATACTGCATTAACATATTCTATGCCAAAATGTGCAGATGGGCTTTGAGGAAGGGAGCCTGAAGTCCTGTGGCCCTTGGATGGCAGCACATTGCTGCAGAGAGGAAGCACGGGGTGGAAAGGGTTCAGGCTGCTCAGGAAGCAGATGCACACAATCTCTGATGCTCACTGGCCTTCCTCTGGGTGACTGTGCATATGCAAACTAGCTGAGTAAAATAGCTAACCTTAGCAGGAAAAAAAAATCCAGACTTCCATTGTTTGTACAACTGAGATAATTTTTGGAAAGGATGGCTGTGACTTCAGCATTCACTGATTCTGTATTAAATATATGAACTTGTTCCTAGCAGTTAGTGGGAACAAATGTAGTGGCTGATTATTTACACTTGCTGCTCTTGTTTTTCAATTATCTAGGAGTTGCTTTTTCTTCAGGTTCGTTTTTCCAAAAGCAATAGTGAATGCAATATAAGCACTTTCTATTTAATGATTTCAATGTACTCTAGTTTATTACTGCCTAATATTATCTTTATAATCACAAATACAGCACACATACACATGAAACTGTTGATGACAAATTTGTGACAGGACATACTAATTTATTCTGTCAGTTTTCTTGTTGTCTGTGCCTGTTTATCTTTCACTGTCACACTGTGGTGTGGGTTAGTGGGAAAAAGTACTTCACCTGGGTCCTTCAAATGGATCAAAGACATTCTCCTTGCTTGGAAAACTTGTTATAAAACTACAGACAAGGTTTTTTCAATTTTTTATTTGTCAATGGAGAGAAACCACATCTTTCACTGATTTTGTGCTATAGCCCCTTGTTTCCACATTGTGCTCAAAATAAAATATTTTGGCATAAAAAGATGCACTTAATCAAGGGAGACCAACTTTCAGAGAGTCCTTAAACAGATCATAGTAAAACCAAGCAACCATACTATTGGTTCAAGGTATCTTTTCAGATATGGCAAAATAAATCCTTTTAAATAAGCAAAACAGCATGAAGTGCATCTTCGTTATAGTAAGATACCTTAGGAATCAGTGATGTTTCCACCTGAGCTTACGATTTCGTCGTTCCCTAATGCAACTGGAATAAGCTGCTGTGGAGGAAAATTTGACAGAAACATCTTCACTTCTGTTTATTGCATGGAATACAATTTCCAGAGGCACAGATTGACACAAGTCCAGCACTTGGATGGAATTGCACCAAACAGCCTAAGCTGAGAATCAGAGCCCTTTTATTTGCCTTGTTTTCTACATAACGTGCTTTTCTTGGAAAACTCATAGCATGATATTTACCAGTGGGGTGACAGCTAAGACTAACATTTTCTACAGTCTAAAAAGGGATAAAAACCATTTGCACTGACTGCTTGCTAGCTGTGCTCTTTATCTGGGAGTTTTGTATGTTTAGTTATACTTAAAAAAATCTTGAAATGTTTAGCCCATGTAAGTTACAATTTAGCTGCAACATTTCAGTTTCAGAGCAAAAGCCAAGTTTTAGCTCAAAAAGGAAACAAAATCTCATACATTACCAAAAAACCTAACAAAATAAAACAAAAAAGCCCAAACCAACAAATGTTTTCCTTCCATCATGGAAATAAAAAGTGAATTAAGAGTCTCTGACAACTTGTACATCTACTTTTGAGCTGATGTAGTCTTAAATCGCTGAGTTATTGACCTCTGAAAAATGGACTTTGTAATGGAAATACTGACAGACTATAAACTATAGCTATGCTACTGGGAATGGAGGAGAGGGGCTAAGGAGAGTACCTTAATTACCAGTACATAAATATTGTTCTACTATTACTTTGACAGATCAAACCCAGCAAATCAAATACAAACATGTAATTTCAATATCCTAAAGCTACAACCAAACTGGTGGAAACCACATGAGGTGTTTTTTTTCCTTCCCTTCTTCTTTTTCTTGTCCCACCCTTTTGTCTTTCCTTAAATGCTCAAGTGGAATGTGCAAAGCTGCCAATTTCTAAAGCAACCAAGGTCCTTAGAAAGTTAAATTAGTTTCTCCCTGAACTGGATGCCACAGACTACATGAAAGAGTGCAAAAAAGCAAATGTACACCTCCTAGGAAGGAAAAAACCTAATAGGAAGGAATGAGCAAAAGAAATGATTGAGAGATGAGAAGAAAAGGGCAAGCAGAGATCTCATGGAGAAAACAATGGAGTGATTGAGAAGTTCAGATCAGTGCAGTGATGGAGGTGAATAACAGGGATTTGGGCTCATTGAGAGAGAATGGAACAGAGTTGGAAGTGACAGAACTGGACTGTGATTTCCCAACACATTCTGTGAATGAACACAAACACTAAAAGGGGTGGACCCTTTCCACCATAAGGAAAATTTGGCTTCCTAACTTTCAGGAAAATGTTGCTTTCGCCTTGAAATCCATAATCCTAATTTACACAATTGGAGGAAAAGGCTTCTGTGCTTTGTGAATGCTAAGACTGGAACTATTATGCAACCCCAACATAAATAACATAGCTTGTTATGAGCAGGATTTGTTTTAAAATTAGTTATGAAAACACAGTGCAAAGTGATGAAAAGTTGTTAGATTGACCAATAATTTTTCAGAATGAAAAGACATTTTGTAAATAATTATTCATTATTTACTGAAGGACCTTGATCACAAACTTGGGAATAGCTGCAAAAAAATCCAAGCTCTGACTTGTAAAAAATGTTATTTGACTTGTAATAGATTTCTTTTGTGTCAGCTAAGTCTGTTTTAAAGTATAAAGTAATATAGTAATTAATTTAGTCCCTGGATTTCCTATGCAGTCAAAACCCGCAGTTTATGAATGTATCAACTTAGAACAATGTACATCTCAACAGTCATATGGATGTCTTCATAAATGCTAAGGCTTATGTCCAAGGAGCATTACAAATTCAGGACAAGTTACCTAAGGTTGGATGGCAACGTAAAGAACTCAAAGGGTATTTGGGTTGGATGAAACTAAGAGCCTCCTCTTCGGCAAATTTTCTGCAGAACACTCAAGTCAGTAAGAGTCTAATACAAACGAGTGCATTGTAAATGTCTGCAGTTTCCCAAAATGTCTTTCTAGTGAGTGGATTTTTGTTTTCTCTTGTAAATCCAAACATTGTATTGTATATGACATAATGTTGAAGTTGAAATAGTAATAAACCTTGGAAAGTGAGCACTTACATTAAGCTTGACAACATGAATGTGTTTCATAGACCTTTTTCTGAGAGATATAAATTGTGCTATTTCTTAATATAGGTTCCTCGCTCAGAGATATACTGTGTAGCTGGAAGGAATCACAAGTGTAATTCAAATGGACAAATACCTTATATTTTAAAATAGTAGTGTCTCTAGACTCTTAAAGAATGAATGTTTATGTATTAGCCTAAATATTAGAAATTAAAATGAGATGCTTCTCTGTCTTTAACACAGCGGTATCAATGTACCACCGGTGCCAGGTCACAAAATTCAAAATCTTGGAAATCTGAATTCTTTATAGTGAAACCAGATATTAAACCACACATTTGCTTCATAAAAATGCATCTACAATTTTGGATTAGTTCTAGTGGAAAGGGACCTGGGGGTCCTGGTGGACAACAGCTCCATGCGAGTGAGAAGGGGCTGCTGCAGCCAGGAAAGCCAACAGGATGCTGGGCTGCAGCAAGAGGAACATCACCAGCAGGGATAAAGAAGTCATTATCCCACTCTGCTCTGTGCTTGTCAGACCCCACCCGGAATACCGTGTTCAGGTACGGTCCCCACTGCACAAAAAGATGTGGACAGGCAGGAGAGGGCCCGAAAAAGGGGCCCAGAGGTGTTTATAGGACCAGGGAGCCTGACACCTGAGGAAGGGCTGAGAGAACAGGGTTAGTTCAGCCTTGAGAGAAGGCAGACACCTCAGACACCTCATCACCATGTTCCAGAGTTTAAAGGGTGGCTATAAAAAAGATGGAGATTCCCTTTTTACGAGGAGAAACATGGAAATGATGAGCGCTAATGGATTCGAGTTACTTCTGGGGAGATTCTAATTGGTCACAAGAGAAAATTTTTTTATGATGAGGACAATAAACCATTGGAATAAACTCCCCAGGAAAGTGGTGGATTCCCCAACACTGGACATTGTTAATATTCATCTTGACAGGGTGCTGGGCCATCTTGTCTTGACCATGCTTTTTCCAATAAATGTTGGATCAGATGATCCTTGAGGTCCCCTGCAATGTGGTATTCTATGATTCTAGTGTATTACTTAACAGATGTTTTGACATTGAGACCTGTTGCAAACAAAACTTCTCCATCTGACAGCTCTTCCCAGCATCCACAAAGCATCTCGACATCCAATTAGGCAGCTGTGGAAAAGATAGATCTCAGCATCTGTTCATTTTATTACTTGTTAGGAGGAATAGTCTCTTTTGAACTCCTTCTGTTGTTTGACTATTCATCCATATTAGCCCTGAAAAATCAACAAGGTTTGTATTAGGTTATAGAAGAGAGAAAAATTATCATTAAAGCGCAATTTCTTTTGAAATAGTGGTATATTAAACTACATTATTCTTGCCCAGTGGCTTCAGATTTGATGACATTCTGTCAGAAAAACAGAAAAATAATAAAATAACAATTTTATTAAACATTCAAAAATACTAAATTCATTTCATATCTTCATAACTGAGCCTTTTTTATTATTTTAATGCTATTTTGTGTTTTGTCAGTGGTACCCAGGAATACTGAGAAGGTGATGAATAAATGAAAATGATGGACTGGATGAAGGAAATTGAAACGTGAATTTGTTGCTCAGTAGGAATGGCACAGGGTAAAATAAAGACATTAGGAAGGTTGTGAGAGTTAAAATTTTCTTAATGTATTCAAAATAAGAAGAAAATTAAAAATAATAAGCAAAATTAGGTGACATAAAAACATATTTAGAGTATTTAGTGTTAAATAAGAGAATACAAATTTCTGTTCTATGAAAATACAGTGTTTTCAATAAGAATCCTCTATTTTTAACCTTGCCTTCCCATATGAAAGGAGAAAGGAAATGCTTCATTCATTGTGTTTGCAATGTTTTGGGGTTGGTTACATGATTACATATGATTTGTCTTCATGTTATAAAATGACAATTTTTGTAATATCCATTACTTGTAAAAGGAATGTTTTAATACATAAAAATGAACTACATAAAACAGCGGCATGAAAACTCTTTCAACTTTACAATTTAAATGATCCCCAAAAAAATCAGCAGAATTAAGCTTTTCTTCTAAAACACAATGTTTCTTATGAAACATTTTTGAGAAGAAATGTATTTTTTGGCAAAATCTATTCTGAATTAAAAATGTACATATGTGGTCTTCGATTTCAGCAGAAGAAATAATGGTCTGTGAATGACAGAGTGGTGATGGATGATGTTGTCCCTCTTAGCTTTGTGCATTTGTATGAACAGAAGGGAAAGTCAGAAAACCAGGGAATGTCCATTGTCACCATCTGTGGAAGTATTTAAAAGTTGTGTAGATGTGACATTTAGGGACATGGTTTAGTGGGGGACTTGGCAGTATCAGGTTAATGGTTGGACTGAATGATATTAAAGGTCTTTTCCAATCTAAATAACACTATGATTACAACTCCAGTTGAGGTTTTAAAGACTCTTGCTTTGTTCAGAGCTGCTACTTCTGCAGCTGTGTGTTTGGGAAGCTTCAGTAAGTGGAAAAGTGCAGATGGAAAACTGAGAGTGAAGTAGGGCCAGTTTTCATCACAGCACTAGAGTTTGGCTTTCAAGTGAAAATACATGCAAGTTTTGCTGCTGGAAATCTACAAAACTGTGAGAAAAAACCCACAAACCCATCCATGGTTTTATTCCTTTCTATTTGCTTGGATTTTTGAAAGGTCTCCAAAAGAGCCCATGCCTCAATGCCTCCAAAGAATGTATAGTTAAACTGAAAGTGAAGGAATTTCAGGTAATTCCTCACAAACCTCATTCTCTTCCTCTCCCCATCCACACAGTAATTCTTTACTATATTGTTACTGCTCTCTCTAGTGTCTTCAAAACCTTCCTCAGTGGGAAAGTCTGGTGAAAAAATAGATTTTGTAGCATGCCATGAAGATTATTTCATTCACAGTACTTGATTCCATACATAGAAGCAAATTCTAAGGCAGTGGAATTCCTGTGAGAAAACTTCTGCCATACACATCAGAGCTGTTGCACGAGTCCTTTTATTGACACAGTTCTTATATGCCTCAATTTATCAAACATCCAGCAGGAAGTTTTCATGGGAAAACACAATTTTGTCCATAAAACAAATAAAGGATTGCCCTGTCACTGAATTCGTTATTCTCCAAGCTTACTCACTGACTCCTAATCACCATCCCACCTAGGATGTGGTTATGAGTCATTTGGCTTTGATGTCTTCTGTAAAAAAAGCATTTTCAACCCTTAAGAGTGCAAAAAATGTAAGAAAATTTAGAAGACATGTTGAATACTGAGAAGTCATTTCCTAATGGTGATGACTCTATCTGAACTTGGAAAATATAATTTGTTCTACTTTTGAAATGAATCTGATAAAAAGTTTATATTTTCGCCTAGTATTATTTTCAACATATAACAGATTACTTCTAGTCATCAAAAAGGTATTTCTTCATGTACATCTCTCGTGAGATGAAGCAGAACTAATCAATCAAGTATAATAACAACAGAGACAGATTTATCAGTCCACTTAACTCAGCTGGAAAGACTTGTGGTTAGGACAGAAAAGTTTGGAAAGAAAAAAAGGGTATTATGTCTATGTTTCGAACTAGATCGGAGATGAAAATGCTTCTGCCAATATATTGACCTGCGAAGTGAGGCATCCAATTCATTGTGTGCATATTTAGATCTTGATTCATTATAACTGCATAACAAGGGTTTGCTGACTCCTACTGGAGTCAGCTGCAAGGGCATTGCCTCTGAAGAACTCCTTGGGACATGCAGCTTTCTGTGTTGTCTGAGACATGATTTCCCTCTTATGAAACTCATGAGAATCTTTCCATTGCTATTAGTGCGAGTTAAATCAGCTCCTTAAATCAGGGAAAAGAGTGCAATAACCTGCTTCGAGCCTCAAAGTGAATTCTGCATGTATAAAGCCAGCAGATTATTGCATAGTCACTCTCAGATCATGTTACAACTTTGGCTAGATAAAGAAATCTGAATGTGGCTGCTTCAAGACTCCTGATTCATGGGTGGAATGGTATCAAGAGTTAAATCTCTTGTAAACTGGAGCAGTGCTAGAGTGTACTTCCTGCATCTGTGACCAGAGGTGGCATGGTCAGACCATAAATTACTAGACTGTCCTGAGTCCCAAGACCGGGTGACTGCTTGTAAGTTGCTGTTAGGAATGGTCTTAAGTCTGTGACAGTTTCAATATTGTACCTAGGTGTCATTTTAGAGACTACCCATATCAAAATATTGCAGGAACTGCTCTGTCAGCATAAAAATCCAGTGCCCAAATTGCTGCTCTCACACCTCTGCCCATTCTCTGTTTAATTTATTAACAGAGATGCACTTGAAGAGCCATAGGGCCTGTTTGTATGGGCAGCTGTATGCAAAATCTCTTCCCTCATTTTAGAGTCCGAAAGCCCCCATGTGTTAGTGTGACACTGTGACATTGCCTGCAGCAGCTTGGATGCAGCACGGAACTAATGTGGCCACGCTTCTCCCGACCTGGATCGTTTTTGCCTAGTGTGGAGCTCAGACAAGGCAAGTCCAGGATCACTTATCTTCTCTCACAGTGGGTATATCCCTAAAGGCAGAAGAACATGGTGTAAAATGTCTGTGCCTGTGATATTATTAGGAGTGGGGATGTTTATACCTGAAGCAAGAGCACACACAGCTGAATTGATGTTTAGAGTTGCTTGGTCACACCCAGCTCTGTTCAGTGGAGTTATTTCTGTTTGGTGCTGATGTGACTGAGATCAGGCATTAGCTTAGCACAGGGCTGGGAACTGAGACAAACGTGTGAAACTCTGGCAGAGACGAAGGGTCACCCTAAATTCTAATGGGGTATTACCAAACCGATAAGTAGAAGATTTATCATCATAAGCAGAGTGGACATTTGAACAATAGCACTTTATTTGAATTTCATTAAAGGCCAAGAAGTTGCAAATTTAATCGCTATTCTCCTTAAGGTCCTATGACTGTTAAATGGCATTCTTGGATTACAGTCATCTACTTACCTTATTCAGGTGACTTGTTTCAAGATTGGCTGTGGATATGAATTAATTTCCTTGAAAAAGAGTAAATTAAAATAAAATAAAAAATGGAAAAAAAGAGGTAATATTTAATCTAAAGGTAGAAATACATGCAAAGAATCAAATATTTGTAATATGCTTATTTCACCCAACTTTTGTTGGAGTTAAGTAAGAAAATAATATCCATGCATATATATGTGCTCAAGTGACTATGCTGGGTAATGTGTTGATCTGCTGTAGGGTGTGTTCTCTACAGAAATCTGTGCGTTGAATTTCAGAGCATGATTTTGCATTACTTGTAAGAGAGTGCCCTCCACTCAAGATTGTTTCTTAAGCTGGGCACCTAAATTCCCTTAAAAGATGCTACTCTTCTTCCAGGCAAGTATGAGTCTGAAAATTGAAGGGGAAGAACACTTACAAATTTTCTGTATTTTGTTAGCAATTTCTTATTTAGGATTCAAGATGAAACAGTCTGCAGTTCTCAGATCATGCACACAACAGGCAGTTCTGCTTTTGCTGAGCCCAGGTGATACACAGCAACATGGAAAAATAATATTCTCTTGGTCCAAGTACTTTCACACAACTTTCAAAACTAGCAGAAGTAAGAGTGTAGCCCTCATTAAAAAGGAAAAAATTACAGTGGTCTAAAAACCAAGTCGGATCCTCAGTCGGAGTTAATTGACAGTGCCAAATGGAAGTCAATAATACTCAGTTGATTAGAAGCATCTGGTTCACCATTTGATGTGGGAGAGAAGAATGGCATTGGATGACTAGATGAGTTTATGCTGTATAGAATTTCTCTTCCCTGAAATACAGAGAACTGGGTAAGAAATCTGGTCCTTTGTGCAGTGTCATTATGCCTGATAATGGCCCGACATATCTTTAGCCAACTAAAAAACATTGGAGTGTTATTTAGAGATGGAACAAGTGTATTCAGAGTGGTGGCCAAAAATCCTGCTTTTTAACCCTTATTCCATTTGCCAAGACAGACTCTTCTGTCTTCTCTGTGTGTGTTAAATTTTGATTTTCTAACCAAAGCAAGTTTTGTTTAGCAAAAGCTTTAATACTGCTAGACTTTACCGTGTCACATATTGGCATCTATGGGAGTGTTGTAACCTGCAGTCAAGGTGGAGCTTTGGTAGAGGTTCAGAAGAATGCTCAAGACACTATTGGCTTGCTTCTGCTTTTGTCCTGACGATAATTTCCCAAGTGTTCTTGAGGGACCAGTTAAATTTAGTAGGTGGTCAGAAAGAATTACAATTGTGCAGTAGATTTAAGAACCACATACAGAATAAAAGTGTTTGAATGTCCCATAAAATAAAGAATAAAACTCTTATAAAATTATGTGGGCATAAAAATAACCCTAGCCTAAAGATTTTATTGTTAACTGCATGTAGGGGGCTGACCCTGGCTGGATTCCAAGCACCCACCAAAGCCTTGCTATCACTCCCCTCTGCGACTGTAAGGGAAGATAAAATATAGGGATTCATGAGTTGGGATAAGGATTGGAAGAGACCACTCACCAAACACCATCATGGGCCAAACAGACTCAGCTTGGGGATTAACTGAATTTATTACTAACAAAATCAGAGCAGGATAATGAGAAGTAGAATAAATCTTAAAAGCACCTTTCAACCCCCCTCCCTCCTGCCCAAGCTCTACCTCTTCTCTTCCAGGAGGGGAGACAGGGGGTGGGGGTTATGGTCGGTTCATCACACTTTGTTTCTGCTGCTGCTCAGGGAGGGGAGTCCTTCCCATCGGGGACTGTTCTCCACAAACTTCTCCAGCGTGAGCCCATCTCACGAGCAACAGCTCTCCATGAAATGCTGCAATGTGGGTCATTTTTCCACAGGGTACTCTCCTTCAGGAACGCTCTGCTCCACTGTGAATCCCCCCCCCCAGGTTCACAAGTCCTACCGGGAAACCTGCTCCAGCGTGAACTCCTCTTTCTGTGGGTCTGCAGGTCCCTGCCAGAAACCTGCTCCGTCATGGGTTTCCCATGGGATCACAGCCCTCTCCAGCATCCACCTGCTCCTGCTGGGATCCTCCATGGGATGCAGGTGAATCTCTGCACCCCTGTGGTCCTCCATGGGCTGCAGGGGCACAGCTGCCTCACTGCAGGCTGCAGGGAAATCTCCGCTCTAGAGCCTGGAGCAACTCCTGTCTCTCCTTCTGCACTGACCTTGGGATGTGCAGGGCTGCTCCTCTCATTTGCTCTCACTCTGCTCTTCTCTGGCCACAATTACTTATGCCACTAACTTTTTTTTCTCTTTCTTAGATATGTTGTCACAGAGCTGTTACCCCCCTGACTGATGGGCTCAGCCTTGACCAGCAGCTTTGAGCCAGCTGGCATCCGCTCTGCCAGACGTGGGGAAGCCTCTGGCAGCTTCTCACAGAAGCCACCGCTGTAATCCCCCTGGTGCCAAAACCTGGCTGTGCAAGCCCAAAACACTGTATTACACTGTTCCTGCTGGTAAGTGTGAGCTATAGGTTAAAGATGGTTCTCTTCTGGCAGGAAATAGGACCGCATATAAAACATATGACAATATACTGGTGTACTATATAGGTGCATACATCTATAATTATATGTATTAGACAAAATTCAAATAAAAATATAATTGCTTGAAATATAACAATTGCATTTAGAAGTGGTGCATTATGGCTGTGGTATACCTTTACCCACCTTTTTCTCCTTTTGCAAATATGTAGCAGCCAACATACACAATTGAAACTAACCTTCTCTTGAAATTCATGAAGAGTTAATGTTTTCGCAGTATTTTTAGGAGTTATTTGGGCCAATTAATGGACTGATATTCACCATGTGTTTATGTCCACTTATCCTTTGTGCTATTTTAAGCTTGAAAGCAATAATAAAAGAAATACGATGCCAGAGTGAAGCTTAAGATTAAGGCTATCCTTAGAATTTATTAATGTGACAAAAAGCTCAAATTAAAAATGCCAGACAGTTTTAGAGGGAAATTCTGCAAGATATTCAAGTTAATTTTAGGTAAGTCCATTAATTTCTCCAATAAAAATATTCTATGGCATGCTCTGTGCCCAGTGCAAAAACCCTGCCAACACACTAAGTGGTAATTTAGGGTCAGACCAGGGAATTATATGTTCTGATACCCATTTTAAAGACTGCTTATGCATCCTGTATAGGATAAAATATATAATAATCCTCATGACAGAAATTAGAATCCAGGTCTTATCATTTGTTTTCCCCAGATGCTTGTACTCTCAGTCCATTAAATACCAGTTTCTTTTTGCAAAGCAGAATTGCTGAAGCAGATGGTAGTCATACTGCAAACCAGCCAGGTATATTCTCCATGCAGGTAGAAAATAAAAATTTTTATCTTCTTCAGGCTGATGAACCATGAAACCCATGAAAGTGTGAAACCCTCCCTAAAGAATAAAAATTAATCCCAAATGGATGGGTTAGCCAGTGATCCACTGAATAAAAGCGAGCACTTCCTCACTCTCCCTTGCCAAAACAGAGTAGCTATGATGTCTTTTTTGGAAGGTAAAACTTAGAAATCGAACTACAAGTAAAGAGAGTGAATCCCCATCTCTTGTTGGCTTTTCTGTACAGAATTAGCTTTTGCATTCATATCATGGTACATAATGAACCCTCTTATGAAATTCCATAAACACATTAGATGCAGCAGCCATTTCCATCTAAATATTAAGGCTGCATAACAATGTCTTCAAGTAGATTCACTTTATCTATTACTTATTATCTACTTCATTTATATAGCAGAGCCTGAATCTCTATTTTACTTTACAAAGATAAGCATTGTTTTCCTAGAACATTCTTTCTGGCCTCCAGGAAACTTTGTCATAGGGCTGGAGTCACCCCAAGAGTCTCTGGCATTTCTGTTGGTACCTCTGCTCCAAGTATCTTGGTTATTCTATGGTGTCTTAAATTGCACCACACATTTTTTAGGGACTGTCATGGCAAACCTGATACAGGGACATAATTCATAATTAGTTTCCTTTACTTCTTAACATCTTNGTTAGCTGGTAGTACCTAGTAAATTCCTGTACAGGAACTGCTTGGACAGAGTGTAAACTAAGGATGTGCAGAATATCACGAAGTTGTTATAAGATCTTTTTTGTCTTTCCTTCTCCGGGTGAAAGATGAGAAGGAGAATCTCAAAATGAGGATGTGAGATTTTTCTAGTCATATTTAATGAAAAGAACATGAACACACTTTGCTAGATAGTGAAAAAAAGTCCTCATTGAGTTCATTAGTCAAGATTAAAGCTGGAGGAGACATGTGAAACACCTGAACCACTTCTCTGCCAAGATGTTTTTATCAAGCTATCTATTGTCTACACAGCTTAATACCCTCAGCTCTGTACGTACACCTTCTCCTAGTGATTAATTTTTAAGAGGACACTCACTCTTTGCTTGCTAAGTTTATGATGTAGTTTTGTATAAGAAACAATACACTAAACATTTCAAGTAGGGTAGAGTATTTGTTGCTGCATTAAAACTCAAACGAGAGAGAATATTTCACCACTGTTATCTTTAGATAGTGCTTTTCTCAAAATAAAGCATTAGTTTCTCTACAGAGGGATTCCTGGAAGAACCCAGCCATGCAGAATGCAAAGGTTCACTCTGCTCCAGCAGGAGGGACACAGCCCTGTAGTTGAGCTCTGGCTCTGCTGTAAGTGCCCTCCTGGCACCAGCCCCAGCAGTGCTGCACCAGCTGAGCTCTCAGGACCTGTTCTCATGGAAAACTCATTAGGTTTGCCATTCCCTATGCCATACTTTCTCTGGGGACTGAACACGTGATTGCTGGGGAGTAAAAAGGGCGAAACCGCGGACCTTCTAGTTCTGTATTCACAGGCCAATCCTAAGCTCGAGCAGGCAGGAACCTCCTTTGCCACCCAACAGAATAGCAAAAGCTTTTTTGAACAACTTGGTCAAACAACATTTTATTTCATCTGTGCATCCAGCTATGCACATATTTATTTGTAAGATCACAGATCACTGAATATTCTCAGTTCAGAGGGACCTACAAGGATCAAGTCCAACTCTGAAATGGATGGCTCATATGGGGATTGAATCCACAACCTTGATGTTATTAGCACCCTGCTCTAACCAGCTGAGCTATCTATGTGTAAATAGTTTCTGGTTACGTGACTCTATGTTAACTCTTAAATGCGCAAAAATAATTTCAACTTTTACAGCAACATTTTTATTTTTGTATTCTGAAGAGCAACCAATCTATGGCTCCTCATCTACCAGTGAGACATAATTCATTATCTGTCGGGAGGGGGGAAGATAAACACCTGTACAGTTTTTTTGACAATGCCACTAATTATGACTAAGCTATAGACTGAAGTGGCACAAAGAATTGCTCCAGCACATGTGTACGTCTGCTGAGTGCAGTGCTACAGAGCTCTCTGATGTCTGCTTTGTCTACTCCAGTGTGACATACTAAAATGAAAAATAACCTGTCCCTCACATCCATCTGCTGGTGAGCAGGATGATGAGTGGAAGGGCTCTGAAAAGTGTAATTATTGTTGCAAAGTGCTGTGTTACAGTCCTGTTCTCTTAGTGCTCGAATTCCAGTTGTTGTCTGTACACACTTGTCTGGTACATGCACACTTGTGATTTTTATGACTTTTATTAGTTGAAGGAGAGCACCATATGAAGTGAAAAAGATGCTGTTTCCCCATTTTCACTGGGGACAAAAAATGTTCCCAGCCCACATTCTCATGATGTTGTGCACACCCTTGAAACCTCTTTGCATCACGTGTTTTCAACAAAAACCTTCAAAGATATGCCAGGACATTCAGATTCACTTTCTCTATCTTTCAGGTCTTACCTTATTGGCAACATCAGCTGTCTTGCAAAGATTGGAGGGCAATGGGAAACTTTTTTTTTATTTTAAATTCAGTAGTTTGAATTTTATTTTATTGTCTCTCTTGCATTGTGTAAAGGCTCATGTATTAATTTAGATTGAGTTCTAGTTAAAATCCACTGATAAGTAATGTATTTATACTGGTTACTGTAAGTACCTCAAAACATTCAAAATATTGAAATGATACATATATAAATCCTGATACATTCAAAAGGAAGATGTCCACTTAGTCCATTCATAGTGAATGGTCATTGATTTCTTTTCAGGAATATAGTTTTTGTTTTGTACATGGCAAGAAATGTTTGAAGTCTCCAGTCCGTGGCTGCTTGGAAGGAAATTGCATAGTTCCTGGGGGGTAGAATGGGACCAGAAATGACAGAACTGCTTTATTCTTGTGCTCCAGTAGTTCGATTTATGACATGCAGCTGGGAGAGGATGGAGACAGAAGAGGTGGTGGAAGAGACAAGAAGGGGTCTATGGCTTATTGTTGTGGTAAATATCTAAGCATGACAGAAAATTTGTAAAGCTTCTTCTCGATTACCAAGATAGCTGGATGTCTAGCTTTCCTCCCATTCATTATATTTTACAACTTAGTCACAGTCTAACTGCCTAGTGACACCTTGCTCACAGAGGTATTAAATGTAGCAAATATTTCTTGAATTCACCTCTTTCGAGAACTAGGTTTTAGTCTATCATGTCAACTTTGGTTCCTCCAAAGCACTTGGGACACTCCAAGTTGCAAAGGATGTGATGACAGGCAGACATTGGCTCACAGAGATCCTCCATAGCAGACTGAATATTGATCCAACCTCACTCTTGGTCTGCCACTGAGAACTCAGGTTATCAGATACATAAATTCTTGTCTATACATGAACCACAAATATCTATCTATCTGTCTATCTATCTATCTATATCTATCTATCTATCCATCTATCTATCATCTATTTATCTAATCTATCTGTCTATCAAGAGCTGGGCACAACTTGATACTGACTTCATGTAACAATGAAAAGAGAAAACTAAAAAGTAGACATTACTCACACAGCAATATTCATACATTTTTGACTCTTTTGGGGTTGGTGCAGCCTCACCTTGAGCGCCTGTGAGCAGTTCTGGGACAGAAAACTGTGAAGGTCCTCTAATGCATTCAGAGGAGGGTAACAAAGCCCACGAAGGGGCTGGAGGGAATGTCTTAGGAGGAGCAGCTGACAGCTCTGGGTTTGTCCAATCTGGAGAAAAGGAGGCCGAAGGACAACTTGATTGCTCTGTAAAACTTCCTGAGGAGGGGAAGTGAAGGGGGAGGTGCTGAGCTCTTCTCCCTGGCATCCAGGGACTGGACATGTGGGAATGGTTCTAAGCTGTACCAGGGAAGGTTTAGACTGGACATTAGGGAGCATTTCTTTACCAAGAGGTGAAACACCAGTACAGCCTTCCTAGAGAGGTGGCCAATGCCACCAGACTGTCAGTGTTTAAGAGGTTTTTGGACGATGCCTTTAAGAACATCCTTTAACTTTTGGTCATTCCTGAAGTGCTCAGGCAGTGGGACTGGATGATTGTTGTAGGTCCCTTACAACCAAAATAGTCTATTCTATTTGGGTTTTTTTCTGAACATAAATCTAATGAATACAATGAATCACAGTTTGGACAATGGCAAGGATCTTACACTGGCAAACAATAAGTATAATTCTGACTGAGAAAAATGCGTGATTGGTTTGTGCATAGAGTTGAGTCTGAATCAATTAGATAGACCAAGAATAAATTTTATTCTGAGACAAGATACAGTAGGAATGCTGAACATGGTAATTGACCATATTCCTGTAAAGCAGAATTTATGAGTGTTGCTGCTTATGGCTATTGAGTGAAAATGGATATGGAGGGTCAGATTGATCTCCTGTAACTTTATTTCTCTGAAGTTAGATGTCTGGTCTGTTAGTCATCTGCACTACTTCTATTTTCTGATTGTAAGAGAAGAAATAATGCAGGACTTCTGAATGCAACTCTCATGACACGATGTGTACACTACCCTGAGTAGGTTGAGACAGAATTCTTACACAGATAATGCCTCCTCTTTGACTATATGGGAGCGTGTGAAAATAATCTACTTAATCTCAAGTTTCATTTGAAATTAAGCTGAATATAATTCTGAAATACTCCCCAGAAAAACTTTGTATGAAATGTCTTATTCAGATTTCTTTCAAAGAGTTAAAACATGTAGAGATGGCAGAAAATTTACTGATGTAATGACATCTTTCAAGGGACAAAAAATGTACCTTTTTAGTTTGGGTTCATGATCTAATTGGTATAAAGTCCTTCTATCTTGAGAAAAAAAATCTTAAAAAAAAAAAAAAAAGAGACTAGGGACCAATTCCAGCTCCCAGTTACATCACCCTGCCATGGTAAAAAGCAGGAGTTATTTTGGCTTCGTAGAGTTTGATGAGATCTGGAATTAGTCCATACATGATCGGAATTTGTGTAAATTAAAATACTTGAGAATTGAGAGTTTTAGACACTTTTCAATCTACATTTCTCAACTATCCTGATATATTCACACATGGTTCTTTCTTAATGCAGCTGGTCATTTGATGATGTTAAATTCATAGATTTTGCAGATATTATTGCAGCTGGAATGGAAATTAGGCTTTTCCCCCTTTCTCACACAAGAGTTTCATTTATGGTGCAAATGAGTGAAGTTTAAGTTGCTAAAAGTGATCTAAATAACTGACATATCTGACCCAACTCCAGCTCATTAAACACAAGGCTAACACAGCTATAGTACTATTGCAGAAGTCTGGCAAGGAGAACTAAAATTTTTGATTCCAAGGTGGCTGGTGGAACTCCCCATGATCTCTGAATGAAACACTAAAATCAGGCAGCAGTGCCATTGAAAATTTAGCAATGTTCCCTCTTGTAGCATCCCTGTGGGTTTCAGTGGGACTGCTCACTCAGTTACCTAATTTTTATCACTAATGGAGGGAATTAATTATCAGTTTGATTAAATTTTTCACATTGTAAGCCTGGGGGACTGTCAATCTGCTTATCAAGAAAAGTAATCATAACTAATAAATTGCATTATTTTAATAAGCAAAATAGTAATTTGGAAGTTGTGGTTCAGCTTTGGAAATGAACTCATCTAATTAATTTCTTCATCATCACTGGTTGATGACATTTCATGCCAATTCTTTGCATTTGAAAAAGGAATGCATGGATTCAGGTTCCAGAAAATTTAACTTAGCAAAATACATGATTTACAGTCAGAAATTGTCATGGCAAACTTAACTGAGTTATATCTGTTTCATTGCCACTGGCTACAACCTTAAATTTCAGTTTAAATTCTCTCTATATAGGGAGCACTAGATGTCTGGTACTGAAAAAAAATCCATATTAAAAAATCAGTGACCCTTAGGGTTCATACATCTAAGAAAAACTAACAACAAACTGATTAAAAAAATAATATTAAGAACAACAACAACAAAAAATAAATCGTTATTGGAAAAAATATTTGGTTTTTATCTGATGGACTGTCAAAGACTCTATTCTGAACGTGGTCTGGGGATTTTCCTGGATACAGTTTGTTTTCATTTGCTTATGTTCTTTGTTACAGTGAATCACATTAGAACACATGGATCTCTGACAACAGCAGGATGAACTACGATGGGAATAGCATGTGAATCTTCCGAAGCAGCTAGTCAATAGTCTTGCTCTGGAAGCAGCAGGAATTAGCAGGAAAGAGGTCCATCATCTGAGCAAAATTGTCCCTTCTCTAACTAAGAGCCAGTGACAAATTAATTGTTCATCACATTAAAATCAGTGGGGATGGGAGAGGACAAAGCTCCATTTTAAAATTATTTAATTATCACAATACCTTAAAGGATAATTTCACATTAAAATCAGTGGGGATGGGAGAGGACAAAGCTCCATTTTAAAATTATTTAATTATCACAATACCTTAAAGGATAATTTCACATTAAAATCAGTGGGGATGGGAGAGGACAAAGCTCCATTTTAAAATTATTTAATTATCACAATACCTTAAAGGATAATTTCATATATATGTTTATTTCTATAGGCAAGTCTAGGCTATAAGCCATGGTTTTTAAAATATCAGCATAACGTTTAATACACAGTAATCAGTCAGTAACATGCAACATAAGCAAGTAGACCTGGCCAGCTGCGATATTATAATACCAAATCCAGGAGAAGACTAAAACTCCAGAAGTTTTTAAATTGCCTTAACACTGTGTAATTCAGTGTTGACATAACTTTGAGAATGTAGCTACTGCTCTGTAAATGTTTAGTCTCTTGCATAACAAACATCTTTGCACACACAGAGCTTCAATCTAAGGATTCTCAAGCAATTGTTATTTATGGCAGAACTTAAGCTGGCTCTAAAACTAAATTCAGCTCAGTACCACTGAAGCCAAATTTGTCTTTTCCTCTTAAAGCAGTCCTTAAAGTGGAGAAACATTCTGCATTAGAGGGGATTTTTTTTTTTTTTTTTTTTGGTTGGTAAATCTTGCATGCTCCAGAAAAGAAGACAGAAAAGAAAATCTGGGAATTTAGGAAGAATTGGATTAGCACTATGCCCCCAGGTCTAAATTGAGAACAATTACAGATTCAACTTTAATGTTACTCAGATTCAACTTTAATGTTCCCGAAACAGAACATTTTAGTTCTAACTTTTTAAATTTAACTTTTTCTTTTATCTTTAGTAGGTGTTATTCAGGGAAAAGAGGTGACCAAACAACACTTTTCCCCCTCCCGTAACTCAATTCAATGATTAAGGTAAATAATTTCCAAATTTCAAATTATTTAGTAAAAGCTACAAATCCTTTAACAATTTAACCTTTCTAATATAATTTCCTCTACCCCAGCAAATAAAATAAATCTAACAGCTCATGCTTTCTATTTCATAAATATGTTAATAAGGACTGCAGTTAAGCTGGAACTACATTATGGAATTGAAACATGATGCTGAATATCTGCATGGATTTTTTTATACTGTGCTGGTTTTCACTGGGATAGAGTTAAATTTTTTCATCGTAGCTTGTATGGCTTATGTTTGGAATCTGTGATGAAAACAGGGATGGTTTCACAGGGATATTTTACTTATTCTTTCCTGAGCAGTGCTTATACAGCATCAAGATCTTTTCTTCTCCTCAAATTGATCCACCATCAAGGAGGTTGGAGGTGTGCAAAAAGCTGTGAGGAAAACAGTCTTAATTAATTTTGGGTAAACATGATCATAAAGATAGATACAAAATCTAAATTTATTGTTTCATGGATGTGTAGCTTAGAAGAATTACTCCTCAAGGTTAACTTTTTTGATAGGTTCAGCTAAAGGAACTGTACTGAAAGAGGTAAGTTAACAGAATATATCTACTCAAAATAGACTGATCTTTTATGAAAGTAGAGATCACTCTCGGTATGGCTATGAACACCAGCTGCAGCCATTTAATTTTTTTGTCAAAATTCATGAAGAATTTTGAGTCTAGAGGCTCGGGTTGGACACTATTATTTCCTTCGATTCTATACTGTGAATACTATATGCAGATTATCTCTTTATGGAAGACTTGTATCATCTGATTGCTACTTGGAGATGAAAAGGAAGCATTTTGCTGACATACATAGATAAGAAAGGAAATCAATTTAAACTTTCCTCAGAGGAAAAAAATGGAAATACAGGAAATCATTCTTGCCTTCTGACTATCAAAAATACTGAAAAGAGTCCTAGGAGACCAATATGAATGCTAAATATAACCTTGATTAATTATATCAGTAGTTCTATTTTTCAGTGATGGGTTATACAGCATCGTCCTGGAGTTTGCAAAATAACACATTTTCCATACTCCATCGTGAGAAAATTTTAGGGTAAACGTAGTATTTGCAATTCCTGTATTTTGTAACTTTCCAAGTGAATGTCAGTGATCTGCCAATCAAATCCTTGCTGAAGCACTTGGAAAAGCAAAATCTCTAATGGCAATGCCCTTCACCACTTCACATGGAAATGTCAGCTTAGCAGACAAGAGATCTTGTAGTCGTTATCCCATATGTCATTCAAGAAAAAAAAAGAAAAAGAATGGATAAAGCAAAGTATTTCAATGCCATTGCCTGTATTTATGTTTGTTGGCTTTGACATTCTGTCATACTTTGAGCTTTTATAGCACACTTGTCCTCCATGCAGTGCTTTATATATGAGGTGAAGAACAGTATTCCATTGTTGCAGTAAGAGGAGGGAAAGGACAGAGAAGCGATTTTCCTAAGGCTATTTCTCACATCACAAGAAGTGAGGAGAAGTGTCCCCATTTTTCCCAAACGCTAACCTTTAACCAGTTTTTCCCACTGTAGAACACGACTCACTGTGCTGTTCTACTCCATCACTCAATTGATCCTTCTGAAGTCAAACGTAAGACTCCTATTGCCTGCAGGAAAAAATATAAACCACAAAACAACAAACAAAAAACGCACCAAAACCAACCAACCAATCAATCAAACAAGCGAAAAATCCAAGAAAACCCCCAGATTCTTTATATCTTTCTTAAGTTGCTACCTGGCTTCATCTTTGAATTTTCTTAGCTTTTCCTTCTTTTTGAAGTTTATGAGACTTTTAAAAAAGAAATAATTTTTTCTTCACAATACTATAAAAAAATTGCTAACTATAGCTTAATTTTACAATGAAGAAGAATCCCTGTAGAATTCTGATTATTTGCTTATGATCTAACAAGAAGATTTAGCAAAACAGAGAACTGAAGTAGAGCTCACCAGCCCTAACCACTGAAACATAATTCTTAAAAAAATTCAGTTAGCGGAGCTCTTTTTTTTTTTTTTTAATAGAAGTTTAGAATTTGCATGCTCGCTCAAAGACTACTGGATTTCAAAATTATTATTATTATTGTTATTGTTATTGTTATTATCATTATTAATTTATTTATTTACTGTTTAAATGTCTGGAAGACATCCAGAAACTGTCAGAAATCTTAGGACCACAGGTTGAAACTACTGACTTCACTTCATGACATTCTTGACCCTTGACCTTTCCCAAAATAAGAACATTCTTTCAATTCTTTTCTATGATGCAGACTGCCTTAGATGGCACTGAAAATATGTAACTGGTAGATTGTATTGGCATTGGTAAATAAAAATACTCTTCTTGGTAATGCACAATGTTATGTCAAATGCTGATGGTTCCTAACTGCAGTTAAGGAGGTTCAGATTTGATATGAGGAAAAGAGTTGTGCACTCCTAGAAAAGTTTTCCCAGAGAGTCTATGGAGTCTTAGTCCTCAGAAAGTTTTCAAAATTTAGCTAAGCAGAGCCATAGCTGACCTGATCTAATGCTGAATGGTTCTGCCTCAAGTGGGAGGCTGAGCTATATGACCTCTAGTATTCCATTCCAACTTATTTTATAGCTGCTTGTATTTGATTTCTTTTAAATTGTCTGAATGTCTTTGTTCTATAAAGAGGCAAAAATTGGGCATCTGCAGTTCAGAGTCTTACAGTATGTGCCAAATTAGTGTTCCTCAAAAAGTGAACAATCGATTCAGCATTCTTAAAAGAACGGTGAGGAACTTCACTGAAAATATGAACCTTAAATACTTAAACATAACAGACTTTAATTTGGGAATCAAATCTACTTAAAATCTGCATTATAGTTCTCACTGATTTCACTGAAGGCCTGCACTGCCACTCAGCATGGCCACGCAGGCCATAGAATTCGCCCTCTGAGCACGCTGAGGAAGCATATTTAGTAATTAGCTGAGAATGCAGCTGTGCTATGTGATGAATCACTGATGGACTGTGGGGCACACAACAAAAGCCTTCCAGTGGAGCAGGGCTGGCAGAAATGAGGGACCTACCTGTGTGTGCAGCACTCAACCAGCCGGGCAGGGTCAGACTGCAGCTTTGCTTGTCCCAAAGGCATAAAAACACTCATCCATCTGTTTTAAGACATAAC
This sequence comes from Melanocharis versteri, assembly GCA_013397845.1. NCBI lineage: Eukaryota > Metazoa > Chordata > Aves > Passeriformes > Melanocharitidae > Melanocharis > Melanocharis versteri. Next base: position 1,532,677 of record VZTG01008661.1, on the reverse strand, counting down.
TGTATTTTTTGATCCTTGCATATGTAATTCTGGCAATGCAGGAGTAGCATATAATTATATTAATTTTCATATGATTTTTTGTGCGGTTTATCAGATCCCACTGATGGCCCAATCATACCTATCCAGATTCTATCAGCAATGTCACTTAATTGATTCAGTCTCCAACCTGTTCCCATAAAACTCTATCAGGCAGGGTTTATTTACGGGAACATGGTTAAATAGTAATGTTTACTGGTCACTGGCACTGCAATTACTTTTCAAAATGTCCTTGAAGCAGGTTTGATTGATATTGGCAAGCACCTGGTAAGCCATTCTTACTTAGCAGATGTAAATAGCAGTTTAATTTAAGATCCCTAAGTCACACTGCATAACATTTAACAAACCAAAACAAACCCTTTCAGTCCAGGCCAAATAGTGATTTAAAGTATTGCAGCTTCTAACTTTGAGTTTCCTTTCTTGCAGCAAAAGAATTGCAAAGTTGCCTGCAGAATGAGAACTGAATTGCAGTTCAGCTTGTCATGCAGGGTGAAAACTGACAATCTAAAAGTCCTGTACAAAAGGCCAGGAAACACCTACCAGCTGGAGATGAACACTGGGAACAAGGATGTGTCTGCACTACTGTCCATCCTCATGCCCAGGTGTTTGAGGTAAGCCCTGAGGTAAAAAAAAAAAAAAAAAANAAAAAAAAAAAAAAGACAACCAAGACTGTTAGCAGCATTATGACAAATTAAATTCTCTATGGAAAAAGAAATTCTCAGCTATTACCTACTTAGTGAAAGTTTGACTTCAGTTGTATAGATAATGTTGGCATGAAACTCTCATTTAATTATAGTATGCCATATTTGCAGCAGCACTGGTGTCAAAGAATTCAAAATTAGGTTTTTTTGAAAACAAGTCACTGAAGTCTGAAACAGGGAGAAATGGAGGCTTTCATGCACATAAATACCTTGTTTGTGTTCTCTGATAGCAAACTGAGTCTCAGAGCCACATGAAATCAATTGACCTCTATATTGCAATACATTTAACCCTGATGTTTCTGCTTCTATTGTGTGCATAATATCAAACAATCTCATTTATCTTTAACTACCTAACAGGGAGAAAAAAACAATCTGTTCTGAGATTGAGAGTAGGTGCTGAAGGACAGAAACCCAGATGTGGAGTTTCAGTCTTGTCCACTGGGTTAACGTAAAATGTTAAAGAGGCTTTTCCAAGCTTTGTGCTTCCTTTTGGGTCTCCAGTGAATGCCTTGGGCTCCCCGTGTCCTTGGGCTTTAGATCTTCTTCTGCTCATTATTGAACGAAGAGTAGCTACAACTGATTGTGTTTAGGAGCAGCTCTAGAAGGGATGCTCAGACACTCATCTTCCGTGGTACATTTATACAGCTGAACACGCTTACCTAAGTATTGCGTACTTTATCACTAGACAGTAATTGAATAATTAGGAGGATCTGGGAAATGTGGTAGGAAATCAGAACTCCCAGGCCTTAACCGAGAAACCTGAGCACTGGTCCTACACACTGGTTTACTTTTATTATCTCTCTTCCCATGCTGGTAATTTTGGGAAGGTGTGTTTGAAGTTACTCTCCTGCCAAGATGCAGAAGGTCTGGGCTTCCCTCCACCTCCCTCTGGAAATTTAGACTATTATCTATTTCGCATTTGACTTTTGTAGACAAGATAGATCGTCTCTATAATCTCTATTTCTATATATATATATTTCTCTATAATATGCCTATTGCTAATAGCTGAGATATCAATTAGTTCTGGTAAAGTCAGTTATATGTTACAAAACTGCTTTGCAAGGTTAAGGCTAGCCCTGGTAGTGCTGAAAGTTTTTTTTTAAATTTACTTCTAAATTTAGGCAGATGCTTAGAAGAGTTGTTGTAGAGTGCATTTTTGGACTTGAGCTCCCTAAGCATTGCCTCAGATACTGAATTTGCTTTTATCCTCTGACCCAAGTGACCGAAGCAGGGTGGTTCAAGAAAGCCTGGGGGATGAGGCCCTGTGTGCACAGACAGAGCTGGCAGGTCAGCCCAGCAGGGTGGGCAGAGCACAGGGGCTCAGGGCTCTGCTGTTGTCTGACCCACAGCAGCTCTGAATTCAGCAGCCTCTGAGTACCATTCAGACTCCAACCCTACACCATTCTGGCTTTCTAAATAAACAAAGACTTTTATTCTTTATAAAGGTAATGCCGACTTCTCAGTCACCTGGCTGAGCCTCTTTTTCTGTATCTTTAGATTAGTCAATGCTTTATATGACACTTTATCAAATATTTCTTGTGATAATGGGAAGCTAAAAGACAGCAGGCAAATTAATAATGAAGTAATAATGCAGCTNTGAATGGTTCTGCCTCAAGTGGGAAGTAATTATGCAGCAATATCTGGGAATAATAATTTTTACTATAAGCAGACAGTTATTCCTGAGGAGTCCAGTTCAGTCTTTTTTATTCACATTTGATAGTTTTTTCTCATCCGATACTTGAATTTACTAGATGGCTTCCAAGGCAAATTCAGGCAGAAAAGTCTTTTAAAAAGGATATCAGAATAGTCTGTTGTTGTTAAGGAGGAAAGGTTTTACTTTAACAAACTCACGAAGTAAACATGTAAGAAAACTTTCTTAATAAAGAACTATTTTTGAAGTGCCTAATAGCATAATAAAAGTGGCTTAATAAAACTACTCAGACAGATTTGACATTTGTGGGAATTTTCTGTGGAGTGATACATAAATAACTGTCTGAGCTAAGACCACGAACAAAGTACATTTGCATTTCTTTACACCTGCAGCATAGCCATGGGAAAGAACACATAAAAATAGGTGATCTCTTTCAATTTATTAAGAAAAAGAAATTAGATACTAATTTCTTCCACAGATCTAGTGCTTAAATCCACACCAGGGAAACAAACTAGGATATTAATGTATAAAATATATCTATAAATGTTCTCAGCATTCGTCACACTTATATTTTAAAATGTGAGAAGTGCGAGGTTTATGGTGTTGAACTGATATCTGAACGTTCGGACTGTCTGGGAGCTGTTCAGCATCATTTCAGGGGGCTTTCCATCTGCAAAGACCCCAGAGTGCTTTCTAAAGTGTGAAGCTGATGCAACTTCCACCCATTCACCAAGGGACCCCTCTCAGCCTTGAGCGCTGAACCGCTGCCCTCTCAGAGGGATTCCAGGAGGGAACGGTGACACACTGGACAAGATGGACATTTGGGATGGGAAAATGGCCAAGGGCATCAGGGCACCACTTGCAGGGCTAAAAGATCTCAAATGTCTCAGCAGAGCACAACAGATCTTGGTATGCTGAAGTAGCACCAGCAAAAAACCAGTGCTGTGTTCTACACGTCTGCAAGATAAACCTGCAAAAAATAGACCATTATTTTTTTTTCATCCCTATGAGAAACACTCCAATTTTCCTATGACCTGAAGTGAGACCTGCATCAGGATGTATCATTCAGCAAAGCCTTAAGTCCTTATCATGCCAAAACTACCTGTAAAGGCGCCATGTCATGTGCTGAATGGGAACGAACTACCCCGACATCTTAAAGGGTTCTCTTTTAACCTCCTGTCCACAATAAAATTTATCATGAAAGACGTTTTATGCAGTTCCTAACTAGGTCAGCTATTTCTGGTTTTCAGTCTGTGTGTTTGGATCTACATTTTCCTTTGGCTTTATACAAGATAGTCACAAATTTTAGTAATGGAACTGCATTTTTTCATTTAAACTACCATGACAGTTATAGGTACATGTCTTAGAATCCCCTGACCTAGAATATGGTGTGTTTTATATTATAGAATATGTAACTGTTCTAATTAGAAAATTAAAAAAAATTACAAATCTAATATTTATTCTCCTGCAGGCATCATAAATAGTAGGGTGCTCTCGAATATACTTTTCATATATACTTCAATATATTTTTCGCACAACCTATATATATAGTGAATTAGCTGAAACTAAAATGCATCTCTGCATGATCTAAATAATAAAAAATTGCAAATGTTTAATATATATTTCCTCAACTAGCAAATTTTTATTACCTTTTACTTAATAGTTTAAAATACAAAAACTTTTGCATGAATTTTCATAAAAATCTATTGACTACTTTAAACCACAACTGTAATTTCCTAGCTGAGGAACTGGCTCATTTGGACCAAGTATGACTTCATTTTTTTTTAATTTCTTCATTCTCTTTAAATGCTTATGAAACCAGTGAATTGCAGAGTTGCAAACAGAATCTGTATCTTTTGTTTTGGAATTTAAAGTAGCATGCTAGCAGGACTTGAGAATAGACAGTCTGTTAAGATTTGGCGATAGATTTCGTACTCATGCAGTCGTGTGTAAAAGAGGAAGCAGTCACAAAGAATAACCATGGGAATCTCATCTGGTTTAACAAGACCAAGTGCAAGGTGATCCACCAAGGTCAGGGCAAGAAAGATGGAGAGAGACTTTTCACAAGGGCTTGTAATGACAGGACAAGGGGGAATGGCTTCAAACTAAAAGAGAGTAGGTTTAGATTAGATATTAGGAAAAAATTCTTAACTGTGAGGGTGGTGAGGCACTGGAACAGGTTGCCCAGAAGAGCTGGATGGATGCCCCATCCCTGGGAGTGTCCAAGGCCCAGTTGGAAGGGGCTCTGTGGAAGCCTGGTCTAGTGGAAGGCGTCCCTACCCATGGCAAGGGTTGGAACTGGGAGATATTTAAGGTCCCTTCCAACCCAAACTGTGCTATGATTCTATTAATGCTCACAAGGAAGCAGAAGCAGAGCTCAAGCTCTAGAATTCATTGATTTACTGATAATCAAAGGAAATTGATAGTAAAGAACATTTTTTCAGTACAGAGCTATCTCAAGTATGTGACAATATGACTGGAGGAATTGTTTTTCCAGTACGCTGCATTTAGCATGGGATCAAATACTATAGAAAAATTTAAGTAGCATGACATTGATGTGAGAAAAATTATATATTCCTTGAAGTTCTTCAATTATTTAGTGTTATTTAGTAGTTAGAATAAACACTTTCCAGACAACAGGATTTATTGCTCGTTCTACATGACTGTAACTTACTGTGACCTTCATTTATTGCAGACAACCTCAGTGGGATTATTATTGTTACCAGAGGAGATATCTGAGTTCTCAAGGCTTGTGGGTACAGCTCCCCCTTTTCTGCAGTGATTTACTGTGGGGAGACAAGAGTGTGTCCCACTTACAAAAGATGGGAAGATCCCAAGGATTTTTTGACTGGTGACCATATAGGTCTTTTTGAACTCAAAAGGGGCGTTAAGCAAAGCCAAGGTCAGATATTAAACTGTTACTGAATGTGAAACGAACAATTTAATAAATTCATTGAACGCAGAGAAAGAATCATACAAGTGTAATTTAGCATTGTCATCCACATACCTATGATTTCATTACTGTGTCAGCTCTTTCTGAAAAATTTCTATCATCGCTAAAGGCAGAGCTTTTCTCAATTATACTTGAATTAGCTTTCAAGTAAAAAGTGTTAGTGAAGATGTTTGCCAGGAAAATGTTGCTTTTCCCTGACAGTATTCTAGATAAAACATTTTTGCTGTTATCTGCATTTGTCCTCTTGTTACTCAGTAGCAACTTTTCAAGTGTCTTTCAAAATTCTCTCCAATCACATCCCACTGTTTGAGGAGATAATGCAACAACAACAACAATAAAAATTCTTTTGCCTTTATTTATTTCTCCACTCCGCAATTTTCCAAGAGATTGAAACTTAAAAAGTGGAAAAATGTTCACATGAACTCAGAGGAAAAATCACAACTCTTTGCAGTAGTGTTTTGATACAGATCTCAAAAGCAAGGTAACAGTGAAGGGAAAAAGATAAGAAAAAGAGAATTTAAACGTGAGAGCTTCTTTTTGAACAACCTTCATTTTTAATGGTTTGTTGGAATTTGCTCCTGTGACTCATTTTTGATTAATTCTTTGGAAAGGCTCTTTCTTAACAACAAAAACAAAGGAGTATAGCGGGTACTTTCTGCAAGACATTCTTCATTCGCTAAGAGGTCAAAAATTCATTATTTAAAATGCTGCTTTATTTAATTAATTTATTTAAAATATTTAATTTATTCATTATTTAAAATGCTTATCAGTCAACAAAGGTAGAGAACACACCTCCCCATCATTTTCAGTGTTTAGCAGAAGTCTCTGGAGTGCCAAGAGATCTATCCTCACCTGATATCAGGAGTCAGAATTAAAAGACAAGATGTGGAACATTTAGAATGGGCCTAAGTAGAGAAAAGATAGATTGCTGTATAAAATGCAGGGAAAATGAAGGACCCTAGTTTGTCATTTGATATAATCTTTTTCATCTGTATTGGCATTTTGAAGACTGAGACTGCTTATCCTGGGTTTAGTTGCAAAGATTTCAAATTGGAAAAATTCACACAGATTGAATAGCATGGCTCTATAGATTTTTTTTGGTTTGTTTTTTTCTTCATATTTAATGATTTATGTTATTGTCTGATAGCAAGTGAAGGCTTACTAATGATGTTAAAGTATATGAAATCCAAGAAAACCTGCATTAAAACTTCCTAAAACTAGCACTACCCATGTATCAACATCATATTTAATCTACTCCAGTGGAACAACAGATTGGCAATGTGGAAAAATTCTCAAAAATAGCCTATTGTGGAAATTTTTAATCTACTAATTCAATACAGCCATGAAATCTTGAACATCATCATAAATTATATTGATACACAACAGAATGTTGTTTGCCTTTTGAAGTCACATGCTGTTGAATTCACACATTTAAGAGTTTATCAGTAGTATGTTTAACGTGTGCACTATTATCCTACTGATTTAAAAAAAACCCTTTAAAACAAATTGCAGATATATTAATTTCTTATTTACCTCACTTTCCCAGTCCTCTGTGGTCTGTGGGTAGCTGTGACCTGAGCTGTGTTTGTGCTGACAGAGGACTTTGTCTCCCAGCTGTCAATGTGCTTGTTTTGTGAGGTTCTTGTGCTGCAGGATGAAGGGCTGGAGATGAAGCATAAAGGCTGGCTTTGGTTTCCTCCCCAGTTTTACACTAAATTCATTCCCCTGGATGTAGATCCCAGTCCCTGTGAACAAAGCCGGAGTTTCCAGGTTCTGATGAAAGCTTCCTGTGTGAACACCTGCAAGTTAAGTGTGAAATTCATCACACAGCAGGAACGCAGACAGTTAAACTTCTTCTGTGCCACTGAAGTTTGGTTTAATTCTTATGCTGAGTAATTATTTTTTATCTTTCCAATTTTCAATACCAGTTTGTACAGTATGGGAGTACAGGGCGGGATTTCGTTTTGTTTTGGGTTTTAGGTTAAGAGGAGGCTTTGGGGTTTTGTTTTAGTAGTTTTTTTGCTTGTTTGTTTATATATATATATATATATATATATATATTCTGATTTTATCTTTCTTCCTTCAACTGTTTCCAGAATAGCTCTGTCTTGCTTCTCTTTCATTTTCCTGTAGGAGTTATCAAAATACTGTATCTTTGTTACTGCTCAAGTCACACAGGTAGAAGCACATTGAACTTTTAGGTTCCTTCTAGAGTGTGACTCTTCTTCTAATTTAATATTCATCCTGAAGTCTAGAAAACAGAAGACAAAAGGTTGGTCCTGATCTTTTTCCAGTATATGGTGATTTATTTCTATTATAATTTGTTTTCTTGCACTATATATTTACGTTTTTTATCCATTTAGTTTTATGTTTCCTTTTACTAATCAAATTTATACATGACTTAAATTATTAATTTTCATCTTGCTACAAAACAGATGTGATAAAATTTAAGGGAATTCCTGAGTACCTTTAAAGTGTGTCCCTTACACTAGCCTTGAATAATACTGCATTTCTGCCAGCTGTTAATCTTTTTTTAACAGTAGACAAGAAATTCTGCAAGTCACCATTGAGCTGCATTATGGAATGTGATGTGCATTTGAAATTTATGTTCAGCTTTTTCTAATGCCAAACATGCCAAAGGAAAGTTTCCATGATGAATTATTGCGGCAATACAAATTTTCTAATACATGTTATCCACCGTAGATCCCTTCACTGAAATTCAGTATTGGCCAGAGTGTGGATGGCTAGTGCAATGCTGTTTGCAGGCAGACTTGTTTTCCCTGAATTAAGGGGATAAAGTTTTTGAAATGAAACCTTTCCTGGTACAAAAATAGAGCCTCCATTCAAGAAAAGTCTCCACAATTCAAATAAGTGACTGGACAGCAAAAAATGTCATGTGACACCTGGCCCAAGAGGATGCATTGTATGGAATAACTATCTTTAAGTATGGAGGTTTATAACCATGGTCAAAGAACTGTCATTAGTGTAGTGATAAAGAGGCATAAATATTCTGGATCTGCCTGATTTTCCTTATTTTCTGTCTTATAATCAGTAGTTATGACTTTTGAAAATATTGACTGTAGACACAGGAGGTGGATAAAAAAGAAGACGTGGTCAATGTTGTTCAAGCTAAAAGATTACATTTAAAGAGAATTAGGTTTTTCACATTAATATGGGTCAGGTGCTAACATCTTGACATATAGAACTCATCCTGTTCTAGTACCTTTCTGAGCCCTGTTAGGAAGACAAAGAATGAAACTGAATTATGTATGATGCTTCATAGATATCTTTACTGAATAGTTTGTTTTGCTAAACTTTTTTTTCCAGCCTTTGAAGAGAAATTGGGCTGGGGTGAGGGAAAGCTTTTAGAATTTGGACAGCCCTGAGTAATAGTGTTAAATTTTTTTTTTTTCCTCTATGAGACCAGAGGTCAGCAGCACAAAACAAAAATACATTAAAAGAGACCTCCATGAGTGCCAAAAAATGCTTTTGCAAATAAAACTCAATAAAGCCTCTGATATTATTCTGAAGAACCGAAAGACACACAGATATTTTCTTAAAATGTGACGTATTACCTTGTATTCAGGGAGTTAGCGGTGTCACCAGGCTTCCGCAGAAAATGACTGAACAGGAGAATTTCCTTCTGTCTCAACTTAATGGAAGACAATTAGTGCTGATGAAATTGTACCTGACCCGTTAGTTCCTATGGATTTGGTCCAGTGCATATGTCTGAACACTAAACCTTTGGGATACTGAAACCAAGACCTGTTTACAAGGAGGACAGGGGTTAAGGAGAAAAATTACATAAGTTCCAAATATTTTTGCCCAATTTTATTTTTGAAAAATCAGCTGGCAAATACCATGGGGTGAAATCTTTTAATTAATCCTTTGCTAAAGATTTACTGAAGTTTTACTTTTCTAAAGATTTGCCAAAGTTTACTAAGGACACAGGGCACATAAGATCAGGCAATACATGTTTTAAATCATAGTGATCATATTTTCCATAGAGTTCTTTCCTGAAAAGTTCTCTGTTTGGGTTATTATACAAGACAAATACTTATTTGGCTTTAAAGTTAATTTATCCCATTTCCTTAATGGTAGCAAGAAGAAGCAGAATTGTTCTGGAGATATCAAAATATGTTAAAAGGCTTTTACATACTTTTAACTTCATGTTTTTAGTCCATTACTCAGTCAGGATGCCATTCTTGGATACAAAATACAGTTTAGCAGAAAATAAAAGACATTTTCAGTTTCGCATCAGTAGTGGGAAGGATACAAATTGGTCAGGTGATTACAATCCTTTAATCATTAAATTATTTTTCTTATTTTGCTGCAAAGTAATTGGCAGTTTTCATTCAGATTCATGCATTCTTTGTCCGTTACATGAGATAGAGAAATTCGCAGGACTACAAATGCACTGCTTTTACATGATTTACAGCCTTTTGACTTGTCTTGTATTAATTAACATGTCCAAAAACTATCTTCCATTGCGGTTCAATTAAAAAAATATTCATTCTCATGTTTTTAGCTAAAAAAAAAAAAAAAAAAAAAAAAAAGGTCAATAACTTCTAACTAGTTTCAACCAAAACAATATTTAGAAAAGAAATATTGATCACCAACATTTTAAAATATATTTTATTCCTTTTACATTTAAAAGGTGATTTTGTTCCCTCTTAAAGGAATAATTTATTTTTTGTAGTAAGCAGGAAGGATGTAATTCAGTTGAAATGAAATCAATTTTTTTTACTTAATTCTTAACATTGTCCAAAACTGAGTTTATCAAGGTAACTATTTCCTTTTGGTTTAGTCTTTCTATGGCAAGTGCCACTGTTCACACCTTTCCT
>VZTG01008661.1:1362253-1517055 GCA_013397845.1 Melanocharis versteri | reverse complement strand
TTTTTTTTTTTTTTTGCTTATCCTTGCTGTGATTATTTTTGTGCTTCCTTCACCATTTCTAAGTTTTTTGAAAGAAAGTGTGTCATTTAAATTCCAAGAGATAAAATACAATTAGAGAAGAGAATTAATCAGAAACAGTGTTCTTCAGTGTCAAAATTGATTGTTGCCTCCCTGGTTTTTCATCCTTGGGTTTCTTATTTGGCTTTGGGATTTTGTTTAGTTTGGTTTTTTTTGTTTCTTCTTCCCTGCTTGGAGATTTACTCTGTCTGTGAGACATCATATTTTATCTCTATTACAGAAGTTCTGTATTTTTCATGGTCATAGGTTACAGATAACTGAATATTTATTCACTTGAATGAAAACATAACTTTGGCTCAATCAGAGAGTTTGCAGTGTTTTTTGTACTATCTTGCAGCTATGAATGTGGTATTGCCTTCTCTCTCTGTGAGGGACAGATGGCACTCTAGTTTTCCATCTACCATGCCTCTGAGTGTCTCAAGGGAGTCCTTAGACCAAATAAATTGGGCAGTTTTCTGAAGGTGCTGATAAATTGCTGAATTTCTGTGGCAGACACCGTGATGAACACTTCTCTAATATCACCCAAATTCTGAGGATCATCACTGTGGGAACTCACAGTTTCACCCCCTGAGTTAAATGAGTGTTTGGTTGTTCAAAATTCAAATCCCAAGAGACGGATGTTAACCCAGCAGAATTTGCTTCCTTGAAAGTCGGAATATGAATCAGTTTGTGTCTGAGTAGATGTTCACTCAGTATTGCTGAAAATTAAGTAGTGGAGAGTCTCTTTCTATGGATTTGAATCCTACAGTTGCTTTTTCTGTAATTTGAACAGAAACACAGGGCAAAGCATCTGGTTGCAGTTGTGTATCCAGTCCTCATGGGTGGGAAATTTCCTGCCATTTTAATTAGAACTTATAGAGACCATAAACACTGTCCTTTAAAGGATACTTGACATTGTTAGAACAGCATTGTGTGGCTTTTATTTAAATAAGAACCATAGTCATCACTCCATTGTAAGCAATTACTAGTGAAGTTAGAGCTTGTGATTCCAAAACTGTCCAGAATTTGGAAACTGGAATGGATAAAATGGAAAAATCTACCACTCCAGCTGGAAATTAAGGATCACGCCACTCACTCAGCCCCCCTCTCTGACCCACCATGCCAGTGGCATGGGGATGAGAATCAAAAGCAGAACATGTAGGTTGAAATAAGACCAGTTTAATAAATGAAACCGAAGAAAAATACAACAATAATGGTTAATAATAATAAAAAGAGAAAAGGAAAAAAAAACCAGACAAACAAGTGATGCACAATGTAATTGTTCATCACCTGCTGGGCGATGCCAGACCCTCCTTCCCTCACTGAGATCAAGCACCCTCCTGGGTAATTCCCCCTATCTATATACCAGGCATGAGGCTCTGTGGTGTGGAATATCCCTTTGTCCAGTTTGGGTCACCTGTCCTGGATGTGCTCCCTCCCAGTTTCTTTTGTGCACCTCCCTACTGGCAGAGCATGAGACACAAGAAAAAAAGAGAAAACAGTCCTTGGCTTCGGATGAACACAACTTAGAAAAACCCAAAATATCACTGTGTTGTCCACACCATTCTCATTGCCACCCCTAAAGCACAGCACTGTACCAGCTACTGAGAAGAAATAACTTTATCCCAGCTGAAACCAGGACAGCCTCAAGGAAGAGTTAACTAATGAACTTTTTCTAGCAAATGCCTTTTTCATAAAAAAATAATGCAAGGAATAGAAATGCCACATTCCACATCCGAGCTGTTTATCCAGCAGAGGACTATCATCATTACGTAAAAGATTTTATTCAAAACTCACCTAAATCTCCATCTTCTTTGAGATTATTTTTTACATAGCAAAACACCAAAGAAAAATATGGTAATGCCTTTTCTATACAGAACGAATACATTTTACTCCTCCTCAAATCTCCCATTTGTTTTCTGTCTTTTCTAATATACTCTGTAGTTCATGTAAAAAAGTTGATTATTGCACACTTACTATCAGACTGTGATCTACAAATCCACATATGGGTTCTGTCTTACACCATCTCCCTTGTATCTCCAAGGACTATTTTCCAATACAAAGGAAAAAAGTCATGTCACTAGTTTATCTGACATAATTTTTTCGTTGTAAATCAACCTTATTACTTATCAATTTCTTCTAGGTGACTTTTAGTATATTGTTTATTTTTTACTATTTCTTTTCAGGACAAGAAGTTATATTGAACTAACCCCATTGCTTATAGTTTTAAAATCAGAAACTGAATGCACTATTTTCTAGGATTCCAAAACTACATTTATTGTCCAGGAACTTCTAAGACAACCATTAAAATCCCAGAGATCCACTTATTTTGTTTTATTATTGCTTACACAATTTAACCAGGGAGGGAATTAAACCACAGTTGTCAGAGCAGACTCAGCAAGGACCATGGTGGGATTTTACAAGAAAGGATGTGAATCATTGAGGTAGCACCCAAGAAAGAAGAGTAGTATCCTGGTTAGCCTTTTCTTCTCTCAGTTCTTTAACACAGCAAATGTGAAGATCAGTAAAACCTTGTATTTCTCCATGAAGTCTGTAGGTGTTCTAAGCTTGTAATTTTAAAGTCAGTTTTCAGGCTCACATCACAGTGGAAGATAAAAGTATACCTTTCATATAGAGAAAGTGTTATAAAGAAGGCTCTTTCTTTCCAGAACTTCATAATGAATTTTGATATTTTAAGAGTTCCTTAAGATTATTATATGTAATGGAATTGTTTCATGAAAAATTAGATTAGATCTGGTACTGTAAAATATGTATATAACACAGATGCATTAATGAGATCAAAATAGGAGCAAGGAAGCACATTACTAGCCTTACAAACAAAAATATGTCATCAACTGTATTAACCACAGCATTCTGTTTCTAGGCTAATAGAGAACATTAGCTATTCCAATAATGTATATAATGGAAAGAAGTTTGATGTGTGGCTTATGCTTGGCATTAGCCTTTTTCATTTTACCACTGTAAGCTTTTTATGGTGCCAGGATTTTCTTGGCCAGGATTTCAGGTTGTTGCTTAAATCAGTAAGAAATAATACAAGTTATTTGGTTTTTTTCATTTTTTTATTTTAGTATTCTATTGGAAACAGAATAGACTGAGATTATTTCCTGTCTATATTTAAAGACAGATTTTGTCTGTTCAGCTTTAACAAGCAATTACACACAGACCTGACAGGTGCAGATTTTCCATTAAAATTCCACTGGGCATTGAAATTGGGATTTTCCAGACACCAAAACAAGCTTGCTAGCATTCACAGTGTAATGAAATTAACTGTCCTTTGTATTTGCATTCTCTAGGTGGGGTGCACCTGGGACTTACACGGTTGAACACACACTGCTGTGGAGCCACTTTTGCTGTTGTAGCATTGAGTCTGGAGCAGTTGTAAGGACTGTAAAGCTTCTTCATAACCTCAGCAAAAACTGCAAGATGGTTTCTGTTCCTTCCTTCAAACTCTGCTGAAACTCCTGTTGCCAGCTGAATCTTGCACTATATGGTCTCCTAATTACTTCAGAGAAACATAAAATCATAGAGTGGTTTGTGTTGGAAGGGACCTTAGAGATCATCCAGTTCCAATCCCACTGCCATGGGCAGGGACACCTTCCACTAGATGAGGTAACTCAGAGCCCCATCCAGCCTGGCCTTGAACATTTCCAGGGATGGGGCATCCACAGCTTCTCTGGGCAGCCTGTGCCAGCGCCTCACCACTCTCACAGTCAAGAGTTTCTTCCTGCAAACTAAACCTGCCCTCCTTCAGTTTAAAGCCATTACCCCTTGTGCTATCTCTACACATAAAAAGTCCCTCTCTGTCTCTCTTGTAGGCTCCCTTCAGGTACTGAATAAACCCCTTTGGGTACTGAAATACTTCATTAAATAATTGGAGGATCTTATTTTTTTTTTCATTCTGAAGCCTTTTGGAGCCTCTAAACTATTCTTTTTTCTTTTTGTTAGTGCTGTGGATCAGATGCCATCAGACCTAGATTTGACAAGAGCCTGTGCTATTCAGTGTGGCAATATATAATTGCAGTATGGCCAGAAACATGAAAAATATAGCACCCTGCAAAGTAATGGCAGCAAAATACCCTGAAGATTGAATTTATAGTTATTATAAGAATAGAATTTAGGAAAAGGAGTACTTTTGACAATCACCAATTAAATTACTTCTCTCTAAACTTTGAGTCTTTAAAGGCTGGTCTAATCCTTGCCTTCCTCCATAGGAAATTCTTCAGATTTGAATTTATTCTGTGGTCCATTTCACTGGGTTTACAGTGGCTTATATGGAAAAAACCCCAAACTTCTTAGATAAGAGAAGATAGTGAAAGGCTGTAGAGCAAGGGATCCGAAAGGGGACTTTAATCTGAAAGTTGATATATGGCATAGTCTTAGGGAAATATTTCTTAGATTGTGTTGGATCTATTAGCATTAAAAACTCCCACATGGGATATGTTGTTCTGTGTCAACAAAGCTGAATAATGTTTGAAGTCCTTGATTCTGTTAGATCCCACTGGGCCAAGCACAATACAAATGCATGGAAGAAGACAGTCCTTGCCCTCATATATCCAATTTCACCAGGTGAGATGATGTAGCCATCCTACAGGACTTAAGACACCTATTTTAGCTGAGCTTCAGTCTCAAGATGCAAACTTCCAATTGGATCACTTTGTGAACCCTATGTTTTCCCTTCAGCCAGTATTTAGCATTTGCTCACCCATGGTTACCTCCCTACTTTTTGATCTAACTGACTTCAGAGTCACTGCTTTCTAATATCTGTCCAATAGATATGGCTGCACAGTCTTCCTACACACATTCCCTTCAATTTGCTTAGATGGAAATGCATTTTGATTAATTGGACCCAATTTACCGAATAATCCAGACTGCACTGTCTGGTTGTCTTTTGTCAGTACTTCAGTCTTTCATCAGCCTTCTTTAATTTATGATCTATGATTTTGTGATTATTTGCTGAACATATGGAACAACCCCCAAGCCAGAAATAGTCTTCCTAGGATCTCAAAGGAAACATTTTTATTTTGCAGCTTTTTTTTTTATTAATAACTTATCTTTTAGATCTCTTTTTTTTTTTTTTTTTTAATCTGTTCACTGGAGACTTAATTCACATTAAACATTAATTTCCATTTATGCAGTTGTGGATGAATCATCCCACCAAAGATTTAATAGCAAGAAATATTCTTCTGGATTAATTTTTGCTGCATTTTATACTTCTCCTCCATGAAGCGGACATGGTAGAAAATGAGTGAAGCTGTAGAGGTTGCAGCACTGAGGACCTGTCACCTCCACTCCGTGCATTCCAGTGATTTTTGTTAAGGACAGTTTTAATGCAGACTGAAACCCCAGTAAGTTTCAGTGTACTGCAGGCACAGCAGGTGTGCAGTAGGAAGCAGGCCCAGCAATTCTCTAGTAACACCAGGCTGTAAGGAATCCAGTTTGCACACAGCTGTGAAATGAAAACCACAAAATTAAGCTGGATGCTGATTTGCTTCAAAGATTTAATCCTGACCTTATCAAAAAAGCTAACATAGATATTCCTTTCTTAATAACACTAGCAAAATCAACTGGAAATATGTCTATTTGACACCATAGTCTCTATGAAAGCCTGCCAGCTATCAATCATTAATTCTTCATAGACTAAATCCATTTTCCATTTTCCTCATGCTTGCTGTCAGGTTTATAACTAGCCAGGTCATGCTGCTTAGCACTTTTAAATTAACTGCAAAACACCCACACATGTTGAGTCTTTTGTTATACGCTCCAAAATTGTGGGGATTATCAAAATTAAACATCAAAGTCTAGAGATTCCCAGACAGCCTCAGCTAGAACTTTTGCATATAATGTATATTGTGTATGACAATTTTAAGATAGTTTATATGTAGCAGATTATGTTTCATATGTTAGTAATATTCTGGAAAATTTTGTAAGCATTACAAATGTAATAACACCCTTTTTCTATCTAATTCTTTATTCTTCTAAAACAGAACAAAGGTTCATTTTCCCCTTTTAGTAACCCAAGAAGCTTCACCAATTTATCTAATAAAAAGTTGCAAGTATTAGAAGTTTTTTTCCTACTTCAGTTTCTTCTGGACTTCAGTTCCTTCTCCATTCTACTTTAGACACTGCAGTGTGAATTCCTCTGGAATTTTCATTGATGTCTTCATCTTGTCTTTGTTTAATTTATTCTGACTGTCTCTTACCAAATCTTTTTAGTGTAATTAAATATATTATATGCACAAGCATTTCTAATTTTAATTTTTATTACCTTTCCCCAGGATGTTTGCATTTTATGTGCATTTTCTTCATTTTGGGAACTTTGTTTTTCTCCTCTCTCAATGAAGTTCTCTTAAAAAAATCCTACTTTTACATGTCCATTCTTTTCCTTTCATTTAATTTTACTTGTAATACTCATTAGCTTTTAAAGTTCTTTGATGAGGGGGTTCATTAAATATTAGAATTGCCTCTGTTTCCAAGAAAAAATAGTCATACATTTTTTTGTGAGCTTGTCTTTTGTATTTCCACTGTCTTTCAAATAGAAAGTGGACTATAGCACTTTGCCAGTTTGAAGATATATTTTAAAGAGGATGCGTGATCTGGGCTGGATTGAAGCTGCTGGTTTAGGACTAAAGATGCTGTCTAACTGGTAATCTCCAGCTCTGGTTCCCTGCCTGTCTAGTCTACAGCTTTCAGTAGCAAAGGAGCCTGATGGTGCAGAGTGGAGATACACACTGCATGCATTTAACACCACGTTTTCTGTGTACATTTAGATGTATTTTAATCTTCATACAACCATAAGAGCTCTTTTTCAAGTTGTGTTAAACACTAATATTTACTGAATATTTATCCATGTCCTGAGGACAACTGTGGGGTCACCTGACCCTTCTGCAGAATTTGGACTCCAAACTGGGTATACAGATAAAACCAAAATAGACAAAACTTCATTTTTTTTGGGTTGGGTCCATATCCTTGTTAATGTCTGCTGATGTAAATCTGTAGGTTTTGGGAGACCTGTAACTGCCTGGGCACACCACCCCAGAGATTTTACTTTGTTCATGACATGATTCCTCGTGACTGGAGTATTTGTAAATGCAAACTTGACTGCAGAGGCATTTTGGACAGCTTTTGATTTGCATTATTTTTTCAGAGAGCTCATTTCTTGCCTCGCTGGTATCACCTATGTGATTCATCTCATCAAAGTGAGGAGCCAGACTAGGTACTTATGCTACACCTACAGTGAGAGGTATACAAAAAGGGAAATTTGTCCCATGTTTTTGTGTTCACCTTCCCTTTCCAGGATGCGTTCACTTTATGCATTCATCAGTACCTGAACAGCTGCTGGGTGTTTAGGAAGAAAACCCAAATGAAATCAAACAAAAAAACTCACCCCAGAAAGCCACAAAACCTTCACAGAGCTAAAGTAAAGACTGCTGATTTTTGACTAGTTCAGATGTCTCTTGGGGCAAGATAGTTGTTCCAGAATGAATAACTAATAAAGTCACCACCTCACAAATTCTTGAGTTTAAAGTAATTATGAAATCATTTAATGAATCAAATCTTTGAAGTTCATGTGCAGTTAAAAATGTCTCAAGAAGAAAGCTCCAAAGTTATTTGGCAGATTCAAGGGCCAAGGATAGGTGCAATTTGGCCTAAAAAGCCTTTGGCTGGCAAAACGAGCAAGAAAGTAAACAAATATGCTGGTCTTGGCTTTGGGAGTTATAGGCACATTTTAAATAGAATTGCCTCTAAACACAGCTGCAGAACTGAATCTCTGATGCAATAAAGCTGTCTGGTTTATGGCAGACATACATCAGCACTGCTCTGATGGCTCAATCCGTTAGAATCACAGAATGACAATAACGTCTTTGTGTATTACAAATAAATCATCGCTATCACTCAACATGTTTAGAAAAATTGTAGTTCATCTGGTCTAAGTTTTGCTGGAGAAATATAAAGCTGTTGGAGTTTGAGAGTGTGCAGAATAAATGGAGAAAAAGGTTGAAGATTTTATCTATTTCCTCCATCAATGTGTTTATTTCACTCAAGGGACTTAACCACACGCATTTGGAAAATTAAAGTCAGAAAACTGACACTTTAATAATTTTCTCCTCCCACTCCCCGACTCATCAACAAGCCAATGAACTTTACATGTAGAAGCTTTTTAGATGGAGTAAAAAAACCCCAAAAACAAAAACAAAAAAGAAAACAACAACAACAACAAGCCAAAAAACCAAAAAAACAAAAAAAAAAAGAGAAAAGTTTAGGCAAGATTTTTTATTGGTGCTCAAACCCAAGCAACCTCACTCTAAGAGTTGTAGACATGAAATTTTCAAGATGTCAGTTCTTTTTTTTAACTACATTTATGTTTTTGCACATAAAAAAGGAATATTTGGCCATGCAATTTTGTTTTAAATGTCTGTGTTCATAGTTTTTCTTTGAAACAATTAAAGTGAAGTTTACAGAAGTGTCTTTATGTCTAAGTGAAAACTGCATGTGGACCAACAGTATCCTGTGCATTCTCTACTCACATGTATCCTCCCATGGTAAAAACATGACAAGAAGTGAAATAAACGTGATATATATCTAAATATTTATTTATATATGCACATGCTTGTATATGTTCATAGACATAAAGCTGGTCCTGTGTCAGCTTGCTGACACATAAGAACATGAGGGTCTGTGCCATTTTTCAGTAGAAATTTAATTTCTTCTGCATATTCAAACAAATATAGAGTTTTTAATTTGATCAAAAGGGCATTCTGTATGATACACAAGCAAAGTTTAAGCTGAATTAGATAACTGGAAAGACTTCTGTCCCTGATCTCAAAGCACTCTATGTCCAACACGAATTGAACAATATTTTGAGACCTTTGTTTGAGCCTTTTTTCTTGAAAACATGCCTATGTCTATTAGATGTTATTTTGTATATGATGAGACTTTTTAAAACTGATATTAAAATAACAAATTAAATTGAAGGAAGGTCCGCAAGACTAATTTTTCTTTAAAGTCGAAAGTTTGGACTAGATTGTCTGCTACACACTGCTAAATTGCTAAATTGCTTTATGTTAAAAATTTGTTACTTTCACCACAGTTTTCAGCCAAAATCATGTGGTTCTCAGTCTGGTATAGTTTAGAGCGGGCTGGGAGGTCAGCATGAGTCTGTTCACAAGTTCTCAGGATCAGCCAGGAAACAGTTTTGATCAGCTTTCCACACACTGAAAACTGTCACATCCAAGCAGCGCTCACAGCTGCGTAAGTGTGGCTGGTTTCCAGATTATTCCACTCGGCTTCTCAGAGAAGCTGGGATGAGATGAGAGAACCAGCTTGGTGCTGTCAGCATGTTCTAATCGTATGTATGTTTCCAGAAGTTCTGGAAAACTGACTTAATCAGTTAAAGCTACTTAAAACTAGAATCCATGAAAATGATCACTATATTTCTATCATGATTCTAGTTGCAAAGTAGCTCCTGTTTCCCAAAAAAGGCAATTAGAGTTTTACGAGAATCAAATTCTCAGAAGGTTCACAGGGTGGTGAATAAACCCAGCAAAAAGTAAGGTTATCTTCCCTCAGAGCTGCAGCATCTTAGTCACCCTTGATTACCGCGAAGGTTGATTTATTTTGCTCAGGTTCCTGGAGGCAGTGAGTCCAGTCCTGCATCATCCTGATCCCAGAAAACCCCAAAGCAGCAAGTCAAGCTTCAGCTGCTGGGCTTTTCCCCAGCAGACCCCGGTGTGAGCTGAGCGTGTCAGTCAGGGCAGCAGCACCACAGCTGCAGCACGGTGAGTCCCTGAGCAAAGTGCAAGCCGTGCACTAACACTTGAATATATTAGACAGCTCATGTAGTCGAGTAAGAATGATACAGACGTGCAGTTATGGGTCTCTTTTGATATGGAAGGTCAAAAAAAAGCATCAGTTGATGTTTTGTTTGCTGATCAGCCGATTCAGCACTCTTGTTGCTCAATTCAATTACGTTACATGTGTCTCTTTTATGCTCAATTCTAGAAAGAGAAGCCTGCGCCTGCAAGCAGCAAAGATGAACGATCAATCTTAGTTTTAGATGCTGATAAGTAGATGGACACCTGTCCTTGTTACAGTGTATCTCCCCCTCACCATAGCTCTGTCTCGTCCTCTTTTTCCCCCATGTTTCTTTTGCTAGATTATGGCTCCAGTCTCTGCTGCCAGGGATAATTATTTGTAACAATCTTCTCCACGAAAAGAATAACATAAAAGCTGTGAGTTCAAAGTGGAAAAATGCCATCTCTGAATATTTTGAAGAAGCACGGTGGTATGGAGTGGCTTTTGCCAAAGGAAAGGAAGTTACTCAGAGACCCATCCAACATGGCCAATTCCAGGGATGGGGCATCCACAGCCTCTCTGGGAAATCTGTTCCAGTTCCTCACCACCCTCTGTGCGGGACCATGTCTCATTCTGGCAAGATTCTGTCTCATTTCATCTGATGTCTGTCACTAAATGTCTGTATTAAAAAAGATAAATGCTTTCTTCAATGCTCTAACAGAAATATCAAAGAAGTTTGTGATTATGTGTTGTTCAGAAATATCTGAAAGGCACAATTTAGTGTTGGTGGATTTTGCCTGATAAAGTTTAGTCCTGAATAAGGAAATGATCAATACATTAGTGATTATTGTGCAAGAAAAAAGTTATTAAATAGCCATTTTTTTTGTATGCTCTCCACTCAAACTCTTCCAAGAAGACATAAATATATGAAAATTAACAGGCTCCACTGGCTGAACCCTACACATACACACAAAAACATTTCAGGTTGCTCTAAAGTATGAAAAAATAATGCTTGAAAGAGACAGTTTTCTCATTAAATCCGTATACATATAACTGACCTTAAAGCCCTTTAGTAGTTCATATATGTACGCATTTTTTCACAGTTTTGTTTACCTCAAGGAATAGCTCAGCATTACTGAGACTCCATCTTATGAAATCAGGGCTGAGATCTGGTGCATTGCATAGAAGAACCTTCGATGACTGATCAGTATTTATAAAATAACAATAGTGAAACGAGATTGTCGCTTTCCAGACTGGTCTTTTGTATGCATCTCATGCTTTTGGAAAAGTGGCTGTAGTGCCATCTGCTGTTCTCCTAATGGGTAAAATACTGACTCTAGTGCTAGGAACTGGTTATGACAGTGTAGGAAATAAATATTGTTAAAGCTCAAGAGAACTAAAGCTAAAGAAGCTAAGAAAGCTAAATAGAATTCTATGGTGGTGTAGAATAAAAGTAGGAAGGATTAGGAAAAGCATGAATTGTGGTCTTCCCTGTAATGAGTGTATTAACATGAAAGCCACAGCAGGATCTTAAAACTGGTATTCACACTGAACACAACTATTTATATAATCCTGGTCACCTTAGGCCTCTCCTAAGTATGTATGTGTTTCTGAACTTCCTCCATTTGTCCTCAAGTTCCACATTGCGATGTGCTGATTTGGGCCGGGATAGAGTTAATTTTCTCCCTACTAGCTAGTATGAAGCTTTTATTTTTGAATAAAAGTGTCCAAGTGTACAAGCTGGGGAAGAAGAGGAAGGAAGGATGGAATGTTTGGAGAGATGGTGTTTGTCTTCCCAAGCCACTGTTACACGTGATGGAGCCCTGTTTTCCTGGGGATGGCTGAACACCTGCCCATGGGAAATGGAGAATGAATTCCTTGTTTTGCTTTGCTTGTGCTTGCAGCTTGTGCTTTACCTACTGAACTGTCTGTATCTCAACAAAGGAGTTTTCTCCCTTTTACCCTCCCAATACTCTCCCTCATCCCTCCATGGGGAGTTGAACAAGCAGCTGCAGGAGGCTGAGTTGACAGTTGGGGTTAAACCACATTAAATAGAAGAGGAAAAAAAAACCCAAAAAGTAGTTTTGGAGTATTATGGAAAAATCCGGGTGAAAGAAAGGATCACCACGATAGACAGTTTGAGGGAAGACCTGAAAGAACCAGAACAGAGTGAGAACAATGCAATGTGCTCACTTTTCCATTGCTAGATGCTGATATTACAGTTTAGTTGTAAGTCTCACTGTTCTGTAGCCTTGGGTGAGGCTTGAAGTCCTCATTTTGGAGATGGATACCTGATGGAGAGCTGATTTTAGGCTGGGTAGGAAGAGATCTCAGGCTTGGCAGTGTTATTATGGGAGCAAATGGAGTATAGGAATATGGCCTAGGCTATTTGCAACTAACTGGAGAGTTGGATGATTGTCTTGACCATTTTCAAGGAGTAGCACAAGCTTAATTCTCCCCTTTGGTATTTCTTGAAGATACCACACCATCACTAGGAGAGCATGAATTGTATAATGCAGGTAGGAGATGACTGTGCCCATAGAGGGAACCTCTTTTTACAATGTGTGGGTTTTTTTTGTTCAAGACACTCTCTATCTTTTTTTATTAATTATGTATTTTTAGGAGTTTCTATTAGTATGTATTTACTGGATTTTAATGGTCTTGCCAGGGTTATGAATGCCTTGGCAGATGGACTTGATAAATTCTTTTCTTGCAATTGCTGGCTTAGTCTAACTTGGGAAGATGAATTTAATAATGATGGTGACATCTGGCAATTTTGTAAAATAGAGCCCATTAGAAGTCACTTCTTTTTAAAATCTGACTGTTCATTAAGTATGAGCAATTACTCCTCTTTAAATCTTTTTAGCACATTCATAACCAAGATTTGCAATAATATCATTGTAATAATTTATCATTAGGTCGTGTTGCATGTGCCTGAATGCATACACACTATACATGTACCTTGATACATGAATATTTTTGTTTGAGAAATCAGGGTACTTTAAGACACTCATTTTATGCTGCAAACATTATACATTATTTCTTGCATTCTGTTTTTCAAGATTGTCAAGATCAGTATTATATATTATTTAGATAGACTAATATTTCAAACATCTTTCACCTACTTCCATACTAAAACATTATAATCTCAATTCTGTCATAAATTACAAATGATGAATATATTCCACCAAAAAAAAAAAAAAAAAAAGAAAATGCAGAACTGGTGACATTTATGTGCCATAAAATATAAACTAATGTGTTATGAAAGAAAATTACTAAGATACATTTGTCAAAACTGGAAGGTTGCAAAGTGAGGATTATGTCACTGTTACCTCAATTTCCTTTTATAAATAAAATACTTTGGTTTTTTAGCATCTTGAAATCAAATATTAGGTCTGCCTATCCCTGGCAATCAGCAGAACTGGTTTCCGAGAATTTGGTGTGTAATCAGCCATCAAAACTTTCTGAATATCCTTATGAGGTTTTGACCATGCTGTCTTGTCCACCATGGAAGAAGTTTGTACGATAGCGTAGACAACCATCTTTCTTCAAACATACAAGCATGCAATCAATACTAAAAAAAATTGATAATGGAAGTGCTGCTTGGATCCGATTCCATCCTTCCCAGCATCGGTGATTTTTGCACAGGATCTACCCTAATACCAGCTACAAGTTCAGATAAATGTTATGCTCTACATCCAGCACAAGGTGGGTTTAGAAAAAGCTCTCTGGAGGTCACACTGTCTCTCTTGTTACCAGCTGTGCTGGTTTCAGCTGGGATATCACCTGTGCATTTAGGTAAAATGTCTCTTTAGACAGATTTGGACTTTTTGGCTTTTCATATGAGAATGGCAAAATGTGGTTTAGTTTGTTGTGAAAGGAAGAATCCTAGAAAAGCAAGGTGATTGATAGAATCTCTGAATCATACAAACCATACTGGGACCTCCAGAGGTCTCTAGATCAATACACTACCTCCGCAAGGAAAAAACTAAATTCACCAGGTTATTCAGGGCTGTGTTCAGTCAGATCTTGGAAAGCTCCAAGGATGGAGACTGCACACTCCCTGGGCAGCCTGATCCATTGCCCAACTGCCCTCATGGGGAAAAAGTTGTTCCTCATTTACAGTCAGAACCTGTCTTGGTTCAATTTATGCCTATTGTTTTTCATTCTTCCACCACAGACTTTTAGGTCCTTTTATTTCCTCTGAAGAAAGAACATGTATATCCCTAGCCATTAGAACGCAGATATTTCAGATTTACAAAGCTCTTTCCCAAGTTTTATTTCAGCTTCCCATTGAGTTTCTGAGCATGCTTGGATTGTCAGGTTTTACCTTTGAATTTCTCTATAGGTTAGGATTAGGATATCGATGAGACAGCCCAAAAGGCTGATGGGAAAATTCAATAGATAACTGCTACTGGCAAAAGTGAGATTTTAAAACAAGGTTGAAGCAGATTTTTAAAGACGAACCTTCTTGGATGCAGCCCCAGAAAGCAGAAGGCATGAAGACTGGCAACTATAAATTTTAGTATTGTCTCCCAAAAGCACAGGATGAGTTTTGTCAACCTCGCTTTGTCTAATACTTAGCAACAAACATGGTCACAAAGAAGCCCCTCCTGAGAGTTCATCAAAATCATGGCATTGACTGTAACTGTCAAACCAAGGAAACAATTTTATTTAAGTTTACCTATACATTATTTGCATTGAATTAAAATTCTAACTCTGTTGTATCTTTTATTTTATATTATGCTATAACCTAAATATGGGAATGGCAAAAAATTATTTAAATAAGAGAAATTATTTCAGGTTCTCTATAAGATAAGGAATAATTCACTCTGAGGCCATTAGTCTCCAAAATTCAATTGAATATAGCATTTTATTTATATTGACCCAAATTAATATATGTAGGCAATGGTGGTCTGTTTATCTTTAAAGATTTTACTGATTATTTGCTTGAAAGTCTGAAAAAACCTTGCAGAGTCAAACCAGACTGTGATCATTGTGTGACAGGAAATATTAAAAAATAGCTATTTGCAAATTTACAGATTTATTACCCTTGAATAGGAGAATCTTTTGAGAAACATGTGTGCAGTATCTGAGAATTCTTGCATGTTGTAGTCAGTGTTCTTATGGCTGTCCAGCTTCAGCTTTTTCCAGGGAAAAGCGTCTGTCATTATCATTTGCCCAGCATCTACAATAGAAATCTGTAGACATAGAAAGAGCTACTGGGATATGAGGTATCTTTTTTCAGTCCTTCTAACCCAAAATAGCTTGTGAGTGCTTACTGGGGGTTATAATTTATCCACCAATGATACAACCCATGCATATTCCAGTACCTCATACTGAGTTGTCTTGAAAAAGTATATAGGAGAAAGGGTACTATGAAATTCTGCATATGAAAACTAAAGCCCTCTAAAATAACTTCTCCCAGCGGGTACATAACTTTCACAGCATGCCAATAGCTAACTGGAAAGTAAGAACTCCCTATTACATTTTAAAATATGCTCAGAACTCTTAAATGCACATCCTCTTCAAAACAATTGAACTGTAGTTCTCATCGCTCCCCTCTTCTTGATGAAAGAATATGGAAAAAGGCTGCATAAAATAAAGATTAACTGAGAAGTCTGTGCTATCTTATTTTTCAACACAAAAACTCCAAAAAAGTTATTAATTTGAGTGAAATGCCCCACTTTGGTGAAAAGCTGCAACTCCTTCAGAATGTATCTATAAATTGTTTGGGGATTTTTTTGGTTTTGTTGGGTTTTTTTGTTTGGGTTTTATTTGGGGGTTTGTTTGTTTGTTGTTTGGATTTTAGTAGCTATTCCATGTAGGAAAATAATTTTTGAACAGCTAAATTTATAAATGATTTCTGGCATGGTATTGAGATTGCTAACCAAATTTCCTATAAGGATACTGTATCTTATCTATATGCCAACACGAATTAATCGATTAAATTTATCATAAACAATGTTATCTCTGTAATCTAAGATGCATCCCATAATGGTATCTAACCATCAGAGAGCAACTGGATGTGTCACTGAATGTGCTGCAAACAGAGTAGAAAATGGAAAACCACATCCTGTCCTCCATTTGTCCAGCTCTGTTACAGGACATGTCTTCTCTCTTTTTGTCTCTTATTACACCGTTTTATTTGGCAGTGATTCAAACTGGCTAGTGGAAAAGTGTCACTAATGAAGTTCCATAATTTGTCAAGGAAATAAGAGAATCCCAAGGATTTCTTCACAAGGAACTGTTATTCTTTTAAAAAAAAATGAATTCTTTTAGAGTAATTCTCAGAGATGTATGACAACCAGAGTCATGACAGGCTTTTAAAGAGCATTATTAACACAACCAGGAACATCATAGACTCTGTGGCTCTCTGCAGTTGTGATTTAGGGATTGAAACACTGCTGTGCTACCAGTTTTAAGATGTGTGAGATAAAGGACAAAAATAAATGTGTTTTTAGGCAGCATTCTGCCAAGGGAGGTTGGGTGTAATAGTGGAAATGGCACAAATCCCATGGTAAAAGGTGAAATCTTACCGTCCTCAGATGTCATTTACAATATGTTTAGACAGATGTTCATACGTCAATATGGAACCGTTCAGTACACAAACTGCTTGCAGGACTACACTCCACAAAATATGTCTTCGGTAGATTTGCTTATGCAAGTTGATGGATTAGTCATATTTTTCAGTAGAACACAAATTCCTCATCTTTTCACACACACATACACACTCAAAAAACTTATCACTGACTTAGATTGTCAAAATAAAATTCTCATTAAAAACTGGGCAACACCTTTATGCCTCCAAGGCTGTGATTTGACTGAATGCTTCAATTTACTGCTAAATCTCCAGTGTCCTGTTTGATATATGGCTTGTAGTTAGCAGTGGTTTATTTATACTGTTATGGATTACTTCTCAAAGCCCTTCTCCCCCACTCCAGGAAATTTTTATTTTTAATTTTGCTTTGAGCACAGATGTAATTTTGCATTTGATGTTGAAGAATACATGTTCTTTAAGTCATACTTTATCACCTAAAATAAGATGTAATTATCTTGATACAATCCATAGTTCTTGGAGCTGGCTAAATTGGTATCAAAAACATAATTTACTTTTGTACTTCAGATAGATTAAATACAAACCCATGAAATCAGGTGACTATTCAATCAATGTATCGAGAAGTTCCATGTAACATATCTTCTGTAGATTATAAAACCCCCTGTTCATCACTGTGCTTGAAGAGAATCTGAAAGCCAAAAGCTGCAGTCCAAAAGTCCTAGGAGTAACATATCAGAAAACCCTTGGCTAACTTCACTACTTAGCCTGAAGTATTTAATTATTTATACTCTTAGAGAGTCTTCTGCACACACTACTTGTACAGAATGAAGATTTCTCTTTGTGCACTGCAGAGACCATGGATACTTTTTAATTATACTCTTAACATCAGTGTACATACAGTGCAAATTACAACAGGCTGTAAGTTTTGTTTGGATATTATTTTAGGATTAGCTACCTCTGGACTTGCATCTTTATTTAGGTTTTGTGTAAATAGTCACTAGAGAAATATTTGCCTACAGCAAAAATCGGTATTTTTTGACATACTTTGAAAAGAGGAAATTAATATAAACAGAAAGTTTTTAACGCCTGCACAATTCCATTTGCATACCACCATAATTTCCAGAGATTTCCTGAATAGAGAGGTACCATTCACTTCCAAAATATACTTCCCATAACTATATCTCAAAAAGAGCTGTGAGATGTACAGAAACCTGAAGTTTTTACCTGAAGAGCTATAGATCTGAAGAGCTGTAATTTTGACTAGAATCATATATGATTATACGTAATCAAATTATGATGAGAATCATATATCTAAAAAGTGTCCAACATTTCTTATAGATGCCACATTTTGTCCTACTGTTTGAGCAAATAGTCATAATTTTTCACTCTGTTTCATAAATCTCTCAGTCCAAGATTTTCACAAAAAAAAAGGCAACTAGAAAATGTTAAGGCAACGTAGTTTTTTTTTGATTTTGGTTGATTGATCAGCTCATTGGTTTTGGGATGGTGTTGGGTTTTCAGTTTCACTGGGATTTTTCCTTTCCATCTGTAATCTATCAGAAGGCAAAACTTTGTAGTATAAAATCAGGTTGACCATTTGGGAAGAAACCTCACCTCACAGCTGGGAATGCTGAATTTCTTTTCAGCAGTGAGGAGGGGCTGCCCTGTTCTAGCTGCCACCCCAGGGAAACCCCCAGCACACGGGACCACAGGAGACCCAGGTCTAATTTGAGCTTTGAGGTGCCAAATGAAGTGACTTAAACCTGTATAATTCCCATGACAAATAAGTGTGTGGTTCACATGTCTTGGCTCACCCATGAAAACTGTTCTCCATTTCATCACAAAGAAGGAAAATAATGATGCTCCAAAGAATTGGAAAGCTGTTTTCTTACAGATTTGCTTTAAGAATGGATTTATTCTTAATGGCTTTTTAATAATCTTTGGATCAAAACTCCAATTTATATGGAAATATAAATGTAGTTATTTTGCTTTTATATAACTTCATCACAACATTTCTTCAGTTGACATATATACATATATATGCCTATATATGTATATTTACACACATTCTTCTGGCATAAATCATGAGGTCACAGACCTTCCAAATTCACTGTAAAGTGGATAATGAAAGAATGTAAATTTAGATGTTTGCATTGCTGAGAATAACAATAGGGGATCCCAATGAGTTTTTTTTTTATCTTTTTATTAACTAATCTATCTACTCCCTGCCTAATAGTCCACTAGGGAAACTGCCTCTACAGTTGGCAGAATCATCCAAAGAACACGCATCAGGGGAGGGTGACAAAAAGCTGTTTTAAGGATTGATCCAAAGAGGAAAAAAGAACAGGTCCCTGAATTCTAGGAAGTAAATTGAAGCAACAACAGCTGTGGGGGTAACTACAGAGAAAAAATTGTTTTTACATTTATTTTTGTAATGTTCACACATATATTCTGCTGAGTCCAGAGATTATGCATAGGAGTTTTTTTTAAATTCAAGCTTCACCCTCAAAGAATATTATAATATTACCTAAAAATTTCATTTTACCCCTTCTAGTAAATTTATTGCAAAAATTCTTATGAGAGACTCAACCCTCATTAAGGTCAAAATACTTTCCTTGAGTGTAATGTCCAGCGTTGGTTATACATAACATAACTTCTTAGCACCTGAAATATATAAACAGCATTCTTTTGATTAACTTTACTATGAGAATATTTTTTAAGATATACATGTTTTATGGATGTTAGTATTAGACCACCATCAGAGTTTTCTCTGATGAGTAAAGCTTCCAAGTTTAAACACTTCTTTCTCAGGAAAAGAATAAAGAATTTTTTTTTTTCCTTTTGCTTTCCAAGACAAACTCCTTAAAAAGGGAGGAAATGGCAGAAATAGATATGAAATTGATAACTAACTCTACGGATTACTTTCAATGGTGTTTCTCACTTAATCACAGAGCAGCTGCAGGTTAGACATTAAAAGTTATTGCCTTGTCCATGATTTGGAGACTATCCATATGAAGAGAAATGAAGATATATTAATCTATTTCCACTTCAGCTGCTGCTGTTAATCAAGACCTCTTACTCTTGACTGAAAGCATTTAATTTATGGTGAGCAGGAAAACAAATTATTTTAATCTTCTACAGATAAAAACACTTGAAGTTATAGTTTCATCACACTAAATATTAATAATAGACGACACTGTCTACACTGAAGTTACTTCATACAGGTAAAAAGCTATTTGTGGTTTCCCTACTGCTAATTTGACACCAACATATATTGCCTCAAAACCATAAAAAATTGTGTTCTTTTACTGTTTTATCTTTAAGAAAAAGCCTTTAAAGAAGAAAAAAAATCTTGATAAGTCATTGTGAATCTGAAGGTTTGATCATTCTGTTTGATTATGTAGATTAGTTAAACTCTGTCCTCTTTTCAGCCAGGACAGAATTAATTTTTTCACAGTAGCCATGAGGGGGCAGAGCCTGGAGCTGTGTGGGCCTGTCCAGGTTGTTATTCTATAACACGCTCATCATCTCTGGGGGGCAGAAATAAGGGATTCTCCCTACCAGAAAGAAGGTGGGTGTAGAGTTGGGTCTGGCAAAAGCATGGGCTTAGGGGTTCATCCACCATTTTTGTTCATTTTCTTGAGGTCACGCTGCTTTGGGTTGGTCAGTGAGCATTTTTTGCACGTAAATCACCCTTTTTTTGGTACAATTTTGTTATTAATATTGTTGCTGTTACTGTTTGTTTTCTTATCTCATTGCTGTTTCCAGTAAACTGTTCTTATCTCAATCTGTGATCTCTGCCTTTTGTCTCTGTCACCTGAGGGGGAGACAGGAGCAGCTTGTGCTTTGGAGTGCTGGTCCTAAACCACTACAAACACAAAAAGTATTTTTCCCCATTGAGAGCTCTAAATGCTCAGATGCTGCATAAGCAATTTGACTAATAAATTCTCAAACAAATTGTCAAAGAATGGAATGTTTTAGATGAATTGTCAAAGATGCATGTTTTAGATAAGAATAGATAAAATTTCTATAACAAATGTGAAGTTCTCCTTGTGAAGCAATAAACTCCAACTTCTCATGCTTTTAATTAATAGTCAGTTAAATGATTTTCAGTGTTTGTATAGAAAGTTCCGAAAATGACAGAAAGCATTAGAAATAAAGCATTCTTTAGTCAAACAGTTTATACTCCTTGTGGGACTTGCTCTGACATAGTATAAACAGGGCTCACTTCAGTGTAAGCTGTCCAATTTCTTGTCTGAGCATCTGCAACAGGAGCTGTGGATGGCTGCTCATCCACAGGGCAGAGCCAGCAACAGAAGGGCTGGAGGTTTCTTTGCATATCACCAAAGTGCATAACCCTCAGGCACTTCAACCCATTTTATTAAATTTATTTTCAGCATTTGATACAATTTATAATAGGGGCCCTCTCAGCACTGACTGGATTGTTTTCAGCCTCATTAAGTGGGAGAGTTTTGTTGGGCAAAGTCACCTCGTAAAAATTGCCATGAAGACACTTAAGCAGGTGTCATTATGTGACAAAAAGGACACCAGTCATATTAAGGTTTTTTTTCCACTTAAACTATTCACAGAAAGATTATTCACACACATATTTCAGTATTTTCCATCATCAGCACAATGTTGCATTATCCTTTATGCACATTGCTTGACTCTAATCTACTTTGAGAAGCATTTAAGCTTATGACTGGAATTTTATTTTATGATGGTCATGATAGAAAGGCAAGAAAGTATGCAGAAGAAAGACATCAAGCAGTTGGAAGAGAAAATTAGCGAGAAGGAATAAGAATATATAGCAAGGTATAATTCAAAATCATTGCTCAAGCTGATGATGCTTATGATAAAGTATAATGTAATAGCTCTGTAGGATAAATATAATAATGTAATAATTCAGAAGACCTAAGCAGGGAGATCATCAACTTTTAACCTGACGTTTTAATAAACCTGATTGTATTCACAGCACTATTCATTATGTTAATGACTGCATCCTGGAGTGCCCTGATAGGCATCTGAACAGCTGCCCAGATGTCCACACATGAAGTGTGTCTCTGTTGCAAGATCCAATCTCGGACAGCTGTTGTATGTTGATGACTAAGGAAGAGTAGGAACAGAGCAAGCATACACGGTGTTTCCTCTTAAGAGTCTCTAACTACAAAAAAATTTTCAGCTCAGGCCAGTTGTGAGTTTGAGACCTGATACAAAGGCATCAAGATAAAAAATTAGACTAATTACAGTAGCATTGCTGAGGCCAATGGAGAATTTAACTCTCCATTTCATTCTCAGACTTCATTAAAGGTGATTTAGTGAGAAATTATTAATTGCTGACTAGTTAGATAACTGTTTTTTTTTTTCCTGTAGGTCATGATCCTGTAAGTTATTTGAAGGTCAGTTTATGTTTAAAAGCCTATTTTACAGTCCTCTCCTTTGAGAAACATATAGTTTAAAGCATGTTTCTCGTTCGGTTCAGAGAATAAATTAATTTTTTTTCCCTTGCAGGGCAGTTCTAGAAATACAAGCTTTACAAGTAAAAAGTACTTGTCTTTTCTGAGTTTTGGCATGTGTGACATTTACTCCTTCACATGTCTGCATGCAGCGAGAGATCACTCAGTAAGCAAAGAGTAAGCACTGTTTGAAACAGAAGGATGAAGTACTAAACTGTGTGCCAGAAGATTAGAAGCATAAAACAACATAAAACATTGCTAGTGCATTTCAGTGCCAGTTACAAACTGTGTAACATTATTTGGTTAAGTATTACAGCATTGGTTTTACTTCTGCACACACAAAAGGAATTAAAACCATCCAAAATACCAAGTATCTCCTCACACACAGCTTACAGACCTAATAAACCCATCATTTCCAGAGAACATCTTGTACCTCAGCATTAACTGAAGCGCTTGTAATGATCCATTGAGGGGTGAGACATAAACATCATGTCATCACCCTGGTACAAAACAGATGAAAACAGAAATACCTGGCTTCCTCAGAAAGACAAGGTCATTCAGTCAGCCATGTAGGAGTGTAACCAATACCTAGATACAGACATGAGACACTGGATTTTTTTACTTATTTTTCTGCTCTTTCACCTTGGTAGCCATGTTTTATGTATTTCTGTATCTCTGTTGTGTCGGGATCAGAGCAGGGGCCTCTGACCCTCACTGCATGAAGCAGTTCAGAATGTTTCCAGTCACAGGAAGCAGAGGTAATCTATGCCACTCCTAAGTATATTGTATTATTATATTGTTTTTCCACTGTCTTCTTAGTAAAATCTTCTCAGATTATATTTCTTTAGTCTTGTGAACACTGCCTTGCAATAAAAGCCATTGAACAGCAGCCTCATTTGGATCCACTTTTATCCTGATGCATTTTCTTCTCAAGTACCAATGAAAGGCAGAGAGCAGCTGTTACCTTTGTTCTGCAATAGCTGCCAGCCAGCACTGCCATCTCCACTATGGCAGGACAACTTATTTGCCTCCAGGCACTTTTTCCTAATGAAAAAAATTCAATTGCACACACTTGCTCATATTTTGTGTGGTGTCTACAATCTCAGATGGGCTTTGAAGGTGTTATTACAATTAAATAACAAATACGACTTGCTCCCTGGTGCACATTTTGCAAAGAGCAACTAAACCACATGCAAAAATGGAGCCATAGCCCCTGCCCTGAAGATTTCATTATCTAATGGTATAAAGCAGTCACAGACAAGAGGTGACAGAAAACTTGACCAGAGAAATGAACTGTTGTTGTGAGATGCTTTCTTTTGGTTATGGTTCTTTAAATTTNTATTTTTATTTGTTTGTTTGTTTGTTTATTTTTAAACTTTCATATGTAAATATCCTGTTTCGCCCCTACCTTCAGTACATCTAATCTAATTGAGCTGAATAAAATTTCATACATGTATTAATTTTACTGCTAATGGTCACATGAGATATAATACTTTCCCTTCATAGGTAATTATCTTTGACATTTCTAGGAATTGTGCTTTCTAGAGTTACAGAATTAATGAAGAAGAGTAAAAGAACACACAGAAATATTCAGATTGCTAATTCCCTAGGGTTGGGGTGAACTTTACCATTATACAATAAGATCCTAGTTTATGACAAGAATTACTATGATATACCATAATTCCACTGGAACTCGTATATGCTGTAGAATTTCAGATGTAACCAAAGTTCCAAGAAAACATTTTCCATTGCTGTAATACAAATGAGTCAAGTTCTCATGCTGCATTTCCAGATGCACAATAACAAAATTCTGCTAACTCAATGCATGATAATTTTCTTTAGCCAGTTAATGCCTTCCCGTTTATAAATCAAGTGACGGCTGGAGGCAACAACACATTCCAGAGAAAATGAAATTGCCATTCTTAAATGTTCTCATAAAGAGCTGCCCTTTACCTATAATGCCAAGATTATATCTGTAAATAGTGACAGCTTAATTAAAAAAGGCTGGAGCTGAAGCCCATTGCAAACCTACAGTTGTCCTGTTAATGCAATATTCAGTTCAGATTTTACATAAAAAAAACTTTTCAGAACATGAATCCAAGTCTCAAAGAATGCCAAAGAAATGTAGCTTTGTCCCCTCCCTGTAGTGTTTTTCTCTCTTCTCTCATAGTGCTTTTTCCCTCAGGAGATGTGATCACCCTTGCTACTTTATACACTTTCTCTGCTCTCTGGGTATTTTCAGATTTCTTCTTGCCTTAGCAATGATATGATACAGGACAATTAAGCAACAGCAATAAAAATGGAAACCTCTAATACGAGGAGAAACACACATGTTTCTCATGAAACTGCCATTTTATTCACTGAAATAATCTTTGGTTACCAAGGACCAGGTTTTCTTGTCCTGAGCTGTATTTTAAATGTTCCTATCTCCAGATCAGGCGCTGCGAAAACAAAAAGAAGTTTCTGAAAAAGTTAAAACAGAACTGCTCAATTTTTTCCCTCAAAAGATTTTTTTCATGCTCTGGGACCTTGAGTGCCCCTTTTTGAATGGCTCTGAGTGTGGCCATCAGTCTTCAGTGAGACTTTAAAAATAATCTTAACTAAAATGTAGAGGAAAAAAAAAATAGTATCAAAATTCCTCAGAAGTATTAGCTGCAAATCTATCAGTAATTCTTCCTGCCTGGGGAAATCCCCAAGGAAGGAGGGGAATAGAGGGGGAGGGGGTGGTGAACACTTAAAAAATCCTTTAGTTTCTTTAGATACTTAAAATCATAGAAAATTTTGGCTTTAAAGGCATCTTCAGGCATCATCTTGTCCAATGTCCCTGCTGAAGCCAAGGCTTAGTTCAAAATCAGATCTGGGTGTCTTTTCTAGGCAAACTTTGAATGTTAACAGGGATGGAGCTTCCAGATTCTTTCTAAGGCTCTGCTCTGGTGGTCTACTACCCCAACATAAACTTTTTTTTTAATAACTCCTGCGTTGCTGTAATTTGTGTTCAGTGATCCTGTGCTTTCACTGTGTACCTCCAGGAAGTGGCTGGTTTCACCTTCTCCACCTGTCCTTTAGGAAGTTGCAGTGCATAACAAGATTCCCCCTCGGCTTTCTCAAGGCTAAACAAGCTCATGTCTCTCAGCTTCTCCCCATGCATTGGATGCTTTAGCCCGTGGGCTGATGGCCTCTGTGGGTGGGAACCACTTCAGTGTGAGGATATTTAGTTTTGCTCTTGGGAGCCCAAAGCAGGACACAGTACTCCAAGAGAGGTCTCCTAATTGCCAAACACAGAGGGATAAAAGCTTTCCCTGAACTCTTGGCTACTCTCCTGCAGAAGCTGCCTCAGGTACAGCTGTCCTGTATCACTGTGAGGGCTCGCTGCTGACTCACGTTCACTTGAAGTCTGCCAGGATCCAGAGGCAACCGTGCTCAGAGAAGAGAGGAGTGGGAATATGTGAGAAGAACAACTCTGCAGACACCCAGGTCAGTCTGTTTCAGATGCACACAGGCAGAACCGGCTCCAAGCATGATGAGTGTGCACACTGAAGATGTTGAAAAACTGCATTTCATTATATTTTAGAAACTGCACAAATCTCCAGGGTGAGGAAAAGCACAACTGTATTATATTGTCTTTGAAATTAGAAAAATGATACACTGACTATTTCACAGTAAATGGTTTGTACCTTAATTCTGAAATGTGATCTAAATTGTCAGTGGATATAATCTAGGATAAATACAAGAATCAAAATGGAGAAATTATTCTTTACAGCAATAAAGCATCACAAAATAACTAATTATTGATAAGCTTTTAAATATCATAGCTATCATGTTCTCCTCCATTACAGAAATTCTTTCACTAACTTTATACTAAAAATGGATTGTCTTTTTCATTTCATACTAAAAATTGCTTTATTTTCATTTTGCTTTTGACTGCACCTAGTAGAAAATACTTCTCAAATCATAATTAGGATGAGAGTGTTTGCCACTCCTTTGCCCAAGTAGGAGGACACGCAGAGTGTTGAATGTACAAACTTCTTTTACATTTATCTTCAAGGTTTGGAACAGCTCCTAAATGCCTCAATTAAACTGAAGGGTCCCCTAATTATTCACAGTAAGGCATAGTTAAATCATTAGGAAGTTATTCTATAGCTCACTACAAGTTGTCTTTGGAAGTTGTTTTTAGAATAGTAAATCAAATAATGAGCCAGCATGAACTGCTTTCTTTTCTGCTGTATCTGTTATGAAGCCTCTCAATTGTATTTGTTCTGTGCAGTAAAATTAGTTCAGAGAGCAAAAGAAAAGTTATTTTCTAACTGCTTTGAAAGAGTTTATAATCTTCACAAGCATATCCACACGTAGGCAGTTACAGGCAATATAAGTTACATGCAAAAGCAGAGGTTGAGTGCTCTGTAGTGGGTCCAGTTAAAGGACCTAAAATCATGGAATCCAAACAAAATAAAAATTCAGGAGACAAAGGTCAGTTTTTCCTTTTGCTTACTCAGTGTACTATCCTTGTAAGAATTTCCCACATGCTGTACCTGACTGCCACTGTGCTCCTGCGTGGTTAAGCCTCCATTGTTTAGCGGCCTTCTCAGTGCAGGATCACACACAGCTCTGATCTAAACCCATTTATCCATGTGGTTCAGTTTCTGTGGAGTCCACTTTGATTCTACATGCTGACAGACACAAGAGTGTAATATAGAACAGCTTTAAAAGCTCTCCCAATTTTGTTATATTTTCTGGGCATTGAAAATAACTTATTTTTCTTTCTGTCTCCCTTATCTTTTTAAAAATTCTGATGCTTCAGAAACAAAATGCTGTCCAAACAACAATATCTGACACTCCATTTCTTTCACACAACTTTAAGTTTAAAACACAAGAATTGCTGATTCATTCTGAACATTACCTGTCTACATTTATTGCTTTAATTAAAAACAGGAAGAAGAATGCAGAGGCAATTTTATTTTAGGCTCTAACCTATGCATGACTCATAAGTAGTAAAACACTTTCATCTTCTACTGTAAAAAAATTACATTGTGTGTCAAAGTATATCACCTGAACAGCATCCTCAAATAGAGAGTTAATTATTATAAAATAGTCTCCCTGCATAGGAGGGAAATGTTCTGTCACCAGTTTTCCTCTCATTGTTTAGGCTGCATCATAGTGGAAGGCTGAAGTATTTGTTCTACATTGATACTAGGATTCAAAAGACAACACTACTAATGAAGTAGACAGACTGGTAGCACAACTTAATTTGAAGAACAAATTTTGCAGATAGATCACAATAAATGCCAAGTTTCTACATGTATTATAAGTCACTCAAGGAATATTCTTATAGAAATCCAATTGCTTTCTATAAAATAGAAGAAACATCTCTTTTGTAAGTGCAAATTAATGATTTTCTTGTAAACAGAAATCAAATAAAATCTTTCCAGTGTAGGAGGCTTCATAAAAAAATCCCATCTCGCAACTGCATTAGAAGGCGCAAACGGAGCACTGGTGAAAGGCGGGAAATGAACAGCCCTGCCAGTGAACCCTCCCTTTATCACAGGTGGGACACAATTCCTGCAATATCTGACTTCTGAAGAGATGGCTCTATATCTGTAGAGAAACAACATTTTAATACTATATCAGCTAAAAATAAAATACTCTGCTTGCAAAAGAAACCCATGTCAGTTGTGTCCCATGTCAGTTTTATAATTTCGAGTAATTTAGATATTTGGATGTATCTTCAAATCTTGCTTTGGTGAGCAAACAGACGAAAATATACTTTCCTAGTTAGCATCCATTCAAACTAATTTCCTGTCCCAAGGTAACTAGACAGTTCCGTTTGTGATATTTTGCCCAGAGATCATTGGATGTGAACTTTGCTTTAAAGATCGTTGCTTCAAAATATTAAACATTGCCTGAAGCTACAAGAAAAAAATCACAGCACTGCACACAATGACATTCAATTCATTCCAATACAGCTAGCCTGGATCTGAAGGCTTTCGTATCTACTGCCCTAACTAAAATGTATCATGGAAACTGAAAATTAATTTGTAACTCAGACTGAGCAGCTCTCTAACTGTTTAAAGTATTCTGCTGTCCCAGAATTTCTTGGTGCAACAATCTACCTATTTAAGATGTCGAAAAAGATTTTCTTTATTTACAGTCAGTGTCAGAAATGCTGTCTTTTAGCGGCCTTTGGAATTTCTCTATGCTATTTTATTTGTCATATCTCCATCTGTTCACTCAGAATACCTACGGCGTTTTTTACTGTTTCAGTCATTCCTTGAACACTACAGCAATCACTATGGTTTTGCAGCATTTTACCAGAAAATGCTCATATTTCCCAGAACTTGCTTTCAATGCCCAGTATTTTTTTTTTTTCAGCAGACTGCAAAGGACTTCAAAATAACTAGAATTAACACAAGGGCAAGGGTTATGGAGAGAAAAGACCAGGTCCTCTGGAGGGGCTGCAGCTGTGGAAAGGGAGGGAAGTAATGAGTCAAGGGAAGGCTGGACATTTGAAAGGAAGCTTAGAGACTGAAGGCAGAACTGAGTTGAGTATTTACTCTGGCTTTACTCTGAATTTTTTATCTTGATTTGCTGCCTTATATCTGTCTTTTTGAATGAGAAATTTAAATTATACATTGAAAATTAAGTCACAAGAGCTTGAAGTGTATTGGTAGGCTGATATTCAGCCACCTGGATGTTCCCTTAACGATTTTCATTCTTCTTTTGCTGGGCTGGAAGAATGTACTAATGGCAGAAGAAGGATCATATCTGCACTTATATTCTTCCCTCTACTGCCTGTTCTTGTTATAAATGCTTCAGCAGTCTCTGCCTCAGAATTACCTCAGTGACATCCAGGATGTCAAGACTATTGTTCAAAGTCAAAAGTACACACTGTTCCTAAATATCAGCCAGTACCAAGTTCTGCTTTTACATTCAAAATTTCTCTGTCTATATGCACATGGAACGAATATGCACTACTAGGAATAAAAAACTGATGTGCTGATAGAGTACTACATCCCAAAATTACTTGTCTGAAAAGCTGGAGGAAAATCCATCCTCAGGAAGAATTCTAATGGGGATATATGAATGAATGGTTCTTCTTTCTGTATTACAGGCACCAAATAATATTGCAAGTTACTCTGAACAACCACACTCTGGCCTTCTAATACCAGTAATTTGTGCTCACCTCAGAAAACTGCCATTGGTCTAAGACTGAAGATTTTGATTCTTCAAATATAAAAAGCTATTATAAGAGACTTTATTCACAATTTGAGATCAGCCCAGATGTCCTAGCAAAGAAAACAATGTGTGTTAGAAAAAGGCACCCAAAATTACATTAATCTTTTCTTAATTGAACTTTCTCAGCCAAACCCACACAAAATTCATAGTCTCCATTAATATTATAGCGTTGCTTGACTGATTACACTTAAGAGTCTCATTTTATTTTACTTTTACTTCAGTTATTGCTTTTTTCCCTGATGTAAAACCATCTTTCGGCTTTCGATTTCTTCTGTAATCTCTCATG
This sequence comes from Melanocharis versteri, assembly GCA_013397845.1. Classification (NCBI taxonomy): domain Eukaryota; kingdom Metazoa; phylum Chordata; class Aves; order Passeriformes; family Melanocharitidae; genus Melanocharis; species Melanocharis versteri. Next base: position 1,487,654 of record VZTG01008661.1, on the reverse strand, counting down.
AGAAACCACACTCTATTCCTACTCCTAAAGACTGCTGTCTAATTCTACCACTACAGAATGAAAAGTCACAGAAGTTGTTCTGGGTTTTCTGTATCAGTGTGATTCAGAACAGACTGAGCTATAGTCCCTAGCGCATTCTATTTTCAAACACTTTGTTAGTGTCTTAGTGAAGAAGTGAGATCACAGGTAAAAAGTGACTAAATCTCTGCCCTGTACTAGCTGGCTAGTCTGAGATCCCTGTAACTTACAAACACTGCTTAGCAGATGATCTGCATGCCCCTCCCCTGCATATGGCTGGCCATAAGAATAAATAAATTGTTTCAAAATCTGGGAGGTTCAAAAACTGGGAGGTTTGGGCAGAGAAGGAGAGAGGGAGTCCTGTTTTGCACTGGAAAAAATCAAGGATTTTTGACACATTTTATAAGAGTAATGAGCATAAAACCTGCCATTGCCTCGGAGTAGTTAATGTGATCTTGATCTTCCTTATCCACTTAATCCATATTCCAGTTTAACTTTCCCCTTTTCTTTTACTATAATGTCTTCCTTGGATGTAGGAAGCTCTGAGAGTATATTTCCATCTCTGCTAGCAAAGGGAGATTTCCTCACAAAAACCATTTTGGTTAAAATTCCCCTCTTCAAGACCACCTCCGATAAAATGTGGCATAACTTTTTAAATGCATATTTCCCTGAGAAGTGATGCAAATTTTAGACTAGAGGTTCATTGCTGATTCAGGTCTGGGGTATTGTAGGAGGAGCTGACCTGTCTTCTCACCTGCCAAGAAACAGGTAAGAGTTTTCACTGCAGACCAGGACACTTCTGCTACCAGCTCCTTTCCTCTAGACCCAGCACTGTACCAGATCACACCCAAACATGGCTTGTCCACTCACACGGCTTGACAGACAGTTTCCAAAAAAACACTGCAAAACTGGCCAGGAAGGGGTATCTGAATGTATCGAATATTTTTTATTCAGATTAAACTTTGAAATTTTTCACCATGATGCCCTGATGGAACATGTCACTCACAGAAGAGTGAGTAAATTATAACCAGAGATAATAATAATAATTCTCTCTTCTCACAGTTTCCTAGTGCTATGAAAGAGGGTTAAAACCCATAAACACAGGACTAGACACAATTACTTGGAGAAGAACTGCATTTAAGGCGGTACTGAGCCGAGTGCTCTGTTAAGAGCCAGAAATATTTCTATGCATAGTTCTATCAAGTAACTAGAATGGAATCAAGGAGACCATCAATGTCTGACACAGAAGTTCCAAAATTATATCACAATATATTCTGTAAATGTCTTAATTGGTCAAAACCAGGAAATTATTCTTTTTACTTAAAGGATGTCAAATTGCTTATGAAATTAGGGAATCCTTTTCTGCCACATTTGAAGATGTCCAGATGCCGCGGTGTGACCCCAGCCCGTGAGGGCGCCTCGTTGTAGGGGCTCCGCGACAAAATCCCTGCTGGGCGGACGCTGTGAGACCTGGCGCGATAGCGGAGTCCTGGCCGTGGGCGCACTCAGGGCACGACCAGGGCTCGGTGTTGAGGGCGCGTGAAGGCAAGGAAGAAGGAGGGACTCTTCGTGGGTGCAAGCAGGGAGGGTTTATTGAAGGAGTGCAGAGAAAGCAACTCGAAGGATCCGGGGGCACGAAGAGCCCAGAAACTGAGCGACAAGGAGTTTTAAGGGAGGACAAAGGGGAGGGGTTACAAGGGAATCCTCCAATGCCCTGCTGGCAGGGAGGCGGAGGAACAAAACTGACGGGAGGGATAAACCAATAAGAACAGTAAGGGGGTGTAACCGTTAACTACAACCAACCAGCAAACAGGAAATACAGAACTTTCCAGGCAAGTTTAACATATTCATGAACTAGGTGGGGAGGGAACTAGGGGAATTCCAGGGAAATTTACATTAACAGCATGGGGAATTGTGGGGTAAACAGTACCAATAATCACTGGAATATACAAAAGATAAAACAACTAATCATCAAATCCAAATGGCTTCCATTAGAAGGAGGGAGAGCTATGCCTCTCCAAGTGGGGCAGCACAGGTCTCCCTAAACTAGGGAATATGGAGCAGTGGCCAGGTCAGCCCAGTGAACATACTTTTGTGGTTTGTCGCAGGGCGACCTGCAGGTTAGGCGGCGGATCACTGCCACATCCAAATACTAGTGTATAACTTTTTTTTGTATTGTATTATGCCCAATTTTATGACAAAAGTCAGAACAATGAATCACACCAGGATTTCATAGAAGTCCCTCAGTACAACTTCAGATAGTTACTGAACTCTAATTTTCACTTTTCTCAGCATTACATTTAAATTAAGCAGTTGGTCATGATACAATAAATTCAAAGCATCAGACATTCTGCTTTTAGGAATTGCGCCTATCCAGGCTAAACGCTGTAACACCACCCGGATTTTTTCTTTTTGACCAGTGCCAATTTTTTCAAACTAAGCCTTTCTGAGCAGCAAATGAGCATTCCTAGATGTGTAGAAAACACCACATGTATTCTGGATGCTGTCAAAAGCTTGGTGATTGCATTATTTTATGCACCGCATCTCTGATTAACTTTCTGGTGCCCTCTTAATTATATATAGATTTCTCTTAAACTTGTCTCTGTTTTCCTTGGCTGATGCCTGTCTTCACCTACGGTTTTAACTACCAATTCCAACCATTTTACTAATAACATTGATCCATCTCAGGAGATCCCTGTTCTACTCCTCTTTTGATACCTTTCCACTTGGGTCTCAGAAGGGGACTCAAGTAGCCTCATCCCTCTAGTTTCTCTCTGGGGGCATGATAAAAGGGGCTGGAGCCAGTGTTTCTCCATTTTCCCATTACTTGCCTTTTCCTGTTTCACTATGTATTAAGAGCCAGGTCTACTTATTATGTTAATGTAGTTATTAAAGCAGAAGAGAACTTTACTGAAGACATCTGAAAGGATTTTATATTGTTTGCTTTAAAAATGACAATCATTAATTCTAGTTATCATAAAATTACATTGCTAAAATTGAAGTCAAATAATTCTTTAATTTGAACCATAAAGCCTCCTCATAGAGCTCAGAGAAAATAAAATTGCAATCACTCATTTTCTTCTTTCTGAAACATTATATTGCGATTTAGTAGATCGTCTTTGGCTATAGGACCAGTTAATTTAAATACTATTAAATCAGGCAGATGTTGTGTAGTTAGTGTTTTACAAAAGCAAAATTTACTCTAGCAAAGTTATTCACCTCAGAATCATTATTAAATGATCGAAGCATACAATCTCACAGACTTAGTAGTTAATTGCAACATTTGCTCTGTACTTGAGGGGGTGATGTTTGATTTGTGACTGCTAACTGAGGTAAATATCCTGTCTAGTTTGTTTTTTTTATCATTGTGATAAGTGAAGTCCTACTGAGCAACCAAGAAATATTAATTAATATCTATGATGTTTTCTCTTCTTTCCCTGTTGTTTCAGCACATGCACAATAAAGTAGTCTGTAGATTAATGTCTAAGTCACAATTCAATCCATAATTTTGAGCCTCTGTGTGAAAAGACACCAATAGTCACCTGACGGAACTGCTAATAGAAGTAAATACTCCATGGAGGATGAATAGAAGAGGAGGAAGAAGCATAAACAAATGTAACTCTAACTAAATATCGGCACAAAGTCCAACAGAGGCGTTCACTCTCTGTTCTCAGTCCTGCAGCCGGGACACTGATCCTCCTTTTCCCAGAGGTTTACAGGTTCAACTCCAGCAGGGCACAAACAGCTCCCCAGAGCAATGTGGGTAAATGCTGGTTTTGCAAACACACAGGTTAAGTTAGAAGACAAATTTTTCTTTCTGTCATTTCTTTTTTTGTTTTTCTGACAACTAGCCTGAATCTTTGCCTATGTCCTTAGATTGATGATGGGCTGTGAGCCACACAAAACTACAGGCCCTTGAAAAACAGTTTACAAAGACAAGACAACCCTCATTTCTCTCAGGTACTCCTGGGTTTATGTTACAGCCTCCCTGTCTCAAGTTTCATGTTCCGCTTCAAGCTAACCAATTAAAATGGTCTGGCCTCAAAACAATAATTTATAATCCTTGTCTGTTCTTATACACAGCACTTGGGTGTCTGAAATGTACTTGAAGATCTACAGATGAGAGAGAAGCAACTTCACAAATACAAATCAGATTTTACTGAACAGCTAAAGGAGGAAAGAACCAGGCTGTTGGAGAACCTGATTTAGTGAAAGAGGGGGAAAAAAAGCTATAGGCAATATTTTTGTTTTCCTCTCTTCATTCTGAGACCTTAGATCTTTTTTTTTTTCATTTTGCCATGTACTTCTCTATGCCAAGAAACTGGAAAAGGCAGTGACATAGAACTGTTAAATTGACGCTGGACCTTGTCTTAACTGGAAGAGTGCTGCTGTACAGGCACCCGCTATTGTCACCTCTAGAGGTAAAAGATTTTCTAAAGAGAACTGTCTTTCCTTGAACCAGGACCAACAGCTACTTCTAAATAAATTGTACAGTATGAGGCAGTACAGCAACAATCTGGCTTTCAGTAATTTTTAACACGTACACGAATCAGCTGCTTTTTAGTAATTTGGGGCTTTTTTGTTTTGTTTTCCTTTTAGAAACATATGAGCTTTTAAAATTTGCTTCTTGCTGTTGCCATTGACAGAGAAATGACTGCTCTATCTAGATGTCTGAAACTGAGAAATGCTGCAAAATACCAGCATGCTGCTGCTGCTGACCATGTTGTTAAAATTCTGGTAGCAAGCTCAGCTGGATGTCAGCTGGCAACAAAGGCATAACTCATTCATCAGGCTCCATTCTGCAGTGGTAATAAGAAATGAAAACATAATGTTAATATCTGGAAATATAGAAAGAGAGCGGAAAACGTGTCTGCTTTCTCATCCCGGAAACACTGGCAGGGTAAGTGTGGTAGGATAGCTATGCCTGCCATGGACAGATGAGTTGTATTCTGAAGACCCCAAAGAAATTCCTCCTCTGCTTCAGAAACTTTGGGAACAGACCCATTCACCTGACTGTTTAAATAAATGTAAAGGCTGGAGGGACCAGTTACCACCCTGTTGAACTCATGTCTCCTTGGCTCCATCAGAGCAGGAAAGGAGAGCACACAACTCTAGGACTCCCCAGCCCAAGGTTTTATTCCTTGATAAATTGTTCTATGAAGTACCACATTGTTTTATATTCAGAAAATCTACCAAAGCTAAGTTTGACTTTAGACTTTATCTGAGAAAAAAAAAAGCAAAGTCTATTCTGCCAGGTGAATAAATCTTTTAAAGTGACCAATACTAGCAGCTAGTAAAAGAGTGTTACCTTCCGTCTCATAAGGCCAAAGTGAAAATATGTCATGTCAAAGGATTATACTTAGGTAAAAAGGAGACTCAAACTATTCTTTTAGTAATCACAATGTCTTGACTAACCCCTTTGGGGAAGAATCCTCATCCCTTTACTCCTGCATCTCTCTCACTTTCTATAAGTCTGTCTGCTCCTACCTATAGCAACACACCTTCTCTTACAAAATCAGCACAGGACTAAACTCTTTCTTCCTCAGTGAGGTGGCATCAAGTTAGACAGTGTAGTCTGGTACTGATTGTATGTCTGAAAAACAGAGGTGTTTTCTGACCCTTCAAAATATATTTCTATACAGCTGAGAACTGTGTTGAATTTCTACTTCAAATCCTTCAAATTCTATGAAAAATAAGGATTTTATCACAGCACTAGTGATATATTGTTTCTACAAAGTTTTCACAGGACTTCCTCCATCTAATGTCTGGTAGCTTTATTAGTTCAGGAGAAGTCTCATCTAAGAGTGATGAGTATCAGCCCATGAAGCTGCCACACTCTCAAAATCCTGCTCAGCAGTCTGTGGAAATTCACTGCTGCACATCAAAGCAATTTGGCCTGAGGGAACTGGGTAACATGCTGGCATATCTTGTCTTTTGAGGTAATTAAAAATCATACATCTGAGAATCCATTAATGACACAACTGAGATCCCAAAGGACAGAAGTCATTATGTGTATGAATCATGCTCTGTCATCCTCAGCTTTAGCAATCATTGATAAAGCTCCTTGGACCTTTGGAAGATTAAGTCCACAATGTGAATCTCTGTAATCATTATCTGCTTCCTGATCGTGTTCCAAGGAAGGACTTTTGTGCACTGATCCAAGCACTGAGCAAATTTTCAAATGACTGACTATTTTTTACCTTGAGAGGAAGCTAAAGACTAGATTGATTTACATCTTGTTGACACAAATTGGCTTTTCTGTGCTTTTGGTTTTCCAGAAAGAAATCCTTAGGGTTAAAGTAACTGCACACACAGAGCAAGAGAGTAAGTTAAAAAAAAAGATGAAAGGAGGAAATATTTTAAAATCTAGTAGGGAGCAAAAGAGAAAACAGAAAAGACAAAGGAAAAAGAGAAGGGGAATAAAAGGAATCCACCCTTAGTAAACTGGTCCTGGTTCTGAAAAAGCAGATGAAATCTAAGTCAAAGATTAGGAGAATAGCTCAAGATCAGAGGCCAAAAGGCTGTTCTGCACTTCTAGGCAAGATGATTGTGCTCAAATATTTAGAGGGAAATAACGAGCTGATGAAGTACTGCTTATTTTGACAGGGAGAAAGCAACATCCTGTCAGCTATTTGTAGTGTTTTCCTTCTTACCTTGTCTCTGCTCAAAGAACCTTATATCCAGTAGATAGAAAACCCAATTAAGTATGCTTGTTTTGGATTATTTAGTGAACTTCAGTTGAAATTCAGGGAAATTTATGAAGCAGAAATTCCTCTTAAGTTACTATGTACATAGAAACCACATTTATCTCAGGAAAACCTAAACTATAAATGTTGGGAGATGGGAAGATTGTGTGTCACAATATACATGATTTGTCTGTCCTTATATTCCTCTCCAAATAGTCCCTTTGGTTGTTACCACTGAGCAAACCTTTGAATGGATGGGTTTCTATCCTGATCCAGTAGTGCTGGTCAGGAATTACATTGAAGTCAGATTTATTTTATTTTTTTTTAAATGCCTGATCCAAGGGCCAAAGTGGGCTGTTAACATTTCTGGAAACTGGTAATTTTGCTTTGTCTGCACTGATTTTCCTCATCCCATCATGACTATATGGGCCAAACAGTTAATAATCAGGACACAGCATTATTTAATTGTGGCTGTGAATTATGTGTGATGTGAAGCAGAAAATTTCAGCTTGCAGTGCAAACATTGCTTTCACCTGGCAGCGCCATGACAAGGAGGACTGGAGCTGAGCACATTAGCAGTGAGGCCAAGAGTTTAATGGATGGCAAAGATGCCCCCTCTGCCCTCACCATGGTATGTGAGGTGCACTGAAGAAGAGACCGTGGTCACACAGCTGCTGCTGCTCCTTTCCTTGTTCTGAGAACATCCAGGGAATTTCTGTCTCCAGACATTTCCAACTGCCATTAAAATTTGGGACTGAGGTAAACAAGCCTGTGCCGTAGCGTGCTCTCCAGGCACACAGACTGAGTGAGTTACATCTGTTAGGGAATCTGGACAGAGGCTGTAGCTGTGATCATTGATTTAGGCTTTTAGGTGGATTTCGATAGCAGTAGTCTTAGTCAAAAAGACCCTTGGGCTGACCAGGAGTAATTTATTGATTTAGTGACTTGAGGACTTATGATTAAATCCAAGCACCCAGTACAGATAGCCGTCACTATAGATAGTTCATCACTATAGTAAATCTGAACCAATTCAGATACCAGAATTTACAGGGGAAATTTGTTGGCCATTTCTATGCAGTAGGTATGCCAGTGGCACAACAGTGACAGAAGAGTCCGTATTAGTCTCAAACAGCAGTGATAGTGCCCAAACTGAGCTTGGCACATGCAGCACCTGCAGCAGGGCCTCAGCTCACATTACCACACAGCAGAACCACAGAGGCCTTGAGATTGTCTCCCTTCTGTACAAACGGGGAAACAAAGGGCATACCAATGGATTCCAGGATGAACCTGCAGGGGCTTTACCTGGCATGGGGAATATGCACACAAATAAACTCTCTCAAGAACAGGGAATGGCATGGAGAATAAAATTCAAAATATCTACTTCATGTTTTAACCCCAGTGGGCTGCTAGGAGCTCACCACAGCCACTCACTCACTCCTCAGAATGGGATGGGAGAGAGAATCAGAATGGTAAAAGTGAGAAGACAGATGGGTTGAGATAAGAAATGTTTAAACTGAAATAAAATATGATAATAATTACAAAAATAGCAGAAACAGTATTAATAAAATAATTAATTAATTAAAAAAAAAAAAGAAGAAGAAGTAAAATATGCATTCTCCTCGGAATAAAAAAATTCAGAATAGGGGCTTAGTACCTCTTCTGTAAGCCTGAGTCTATGTCTCCTTTAATTAAATGAAATAAAGGAGAAATGCAANGGAGAAGTAAACCCCAAGAAAAATAAATGATGCAAAGGGAAAACAATTACTCACCACGAACTGACTGATGCCCAGCCTTTTCCTGAGCAGCAGCCCCTGGCCCGCAATCCCTCTGGTTTAGATGCTGAGCATGACTCTGTATGGTCTGGGATATTCCTTGGGTCAGTTGGGGTCAGCTGTCTCTGCCGAGTCCCCTCACAGCTGCTTGTGCACCCTCAGCCTCATTGTTGGGGTGAGGAGTAGACAAGGCCTTGGTTCTGTGCAATCCCTGCTCATCAACAACTAAAATATCCGTGTGTTATCAATATTGTTATAATCCTAAATCCAAAACACAGCAGTGTGCCAGGTACTATGAAAAAAATTAACTCTATTCCGGCCAAAACCAGGACAAAGAGTCTTAAAATATTCTCCCAAAGTAAACCAAGATCCATTCTCCTCAGAATCAAAAAATTCAGAATAGGGGCTTAGTACCTCTTCTGTAAGCCTGAGTCTATGTCTCCTTTAATTAAATGAAATAAAGGAGAAATGCAATGTTAGTAGAGTTTTCCTCTCGAATGTTAAATTTAAATTTCTTCAGAGAGCTTTGTTCCTTTCTTGGCTTTCTGTTCACAACTTAATAGCTACAATTAAACATTTTCTTCAGTCAGACACATAGGCATGGCCAGAATGAAGCAGAATACTGCAAAACCACCAAGCATACAAATAGCTTGTTCAAAAATCCCTACATTTGCTCGCGCTCGGGGGTCATGGCTGTGTTCTGCTGCCCTCTCCTGTCACTTCCACGTCCTTACTACAGTATCAACTAAAGGCTAAACACAAGATTATGAAAATTCACATCCAGTTGCATAACAGCAAACCACCACTCTAAAATTTTTCTGGGGCTGTACAACTTTTTCAAAAGACCTTTTGAAAGCTCTCCTTCCTTACTGCTGTATTGCTTTGCATAGTAAATTCATTTAAGCTCTGGCTCTGTGTAGGGCTTTATGTCTCTGTATTTTGAAAAAACGGGGTAAAATTATAAAGCCTATTATCTACTTCGGGATAAGAGCTTCTAGATAAACTCATGAACCCACAGAAACAAGAAAAAGTTCTCCTGATGGCTTCAAGCAGCTCAGGCTTTTAGTTCCTGGCACTAAGGAGTGGTGCCTACCAGCAACTAAACCCAACTTGAAATAACTTATTGGCAATTGTTTATAGTCACGTTGCTGAGGGTGGATCACACAGTCTGGCAGTAAAGTGTCTCCAATTTTAATGAACAAGTAAACTCAGAGTCATCAAGCCTATTAAATTTGGTGCACAGCTCCAGGAGCACTGTAAAGAATGACTGGTTGTTACTACCGGAATTCAGATTTTGAATCCCAAAAAGTCCATGCTTTGGCCATTGGATCAAACTGACTAAGACAACTATTTCCCAGGCAGCCTTTGGACAAGAAAACATCCTCCCTCTCCTTAAAGGTTGGTATTGATGCTTCTTATTAAAGACATTAAAGTAGAAAATGTTTAAATCACTGCATGGAATGCAACGCATTCAAGAAAATAATTTCAGTTTGCATAGAGTGGGATTTTTACCTTTAATATTAATTCTGTGGAAAACGTATACACTTTAGAGCCACAAAGTGTATACTGAAGTGTCCATTGAAGGCCTGACTGTGTAGAAATGCTCATTCTGATAGAATATCACATCATAAAGACTGTATGTTTAATGAAGAGCACATGAACAATGAACTCAGTAAAGCTAACAGAAACAAGAAAAGAACAGAATATTCTTGACTTTTAATTTTTCTTAATCCTGAAAAGGGATCCAGGGACTATAAAACCCAAAAAAAATATTTAGGAAATGAAGTGGGGGTAAGTGGGTTTACACATTCACATGGTGTGAGACGACCTTTGCCTCTTCATGTCTTTCTGGACACTGACTTATCTTGTCTGTAAGTAACTTTCCCCTACGTCTTTAAAATCTTGATTTCTGCTTTTTGTTAGTACTTTCCCACTGTGGAATAAAGATGCCTTCACATTTTACCTGCTTTCCTCTCCTGTGTCTATTCCGTGTTAAGAAACACCACCACAGTTTATGAAATAGGTGTTTTTACATCTGAAGTAGAAAATTCTTTCTCAGTGTGTGTGCAGGGGTCTGTAGTGTCTACATGAACTTAGCTCTTTAGAGAGGAATCTCTCAGGATAATTTCTGGTACTGAAGGGCAAATTTTGGTTTCACTTACACTGTGGAAGAATCAAAAAAATTCCTTGAATTCAGTGAAATTTCTATGGTCTTGTTTTCCATATACCAAGCTATGGGCACAGGAAACCAGGAAAGCATTCCTCTTGCTCCTGTTTGCTTCCCATTATAGAAAGCATCTGAGGGCCTGCCTTGGATCAATATGATAAGATATTTCAAGGAAATGAAGCAGTGTCACAACCCAAGTCTGAATGCACTGTATCTTCCTTTATTTTTTGTATTCATAATTAGAATCTTTTGCAATAAAACACTCTGATGTTTATTCTAATTTAATTTAGCATGTTCTTAAACTGATATTCTTTTGAGTTCCTAATAGTTATTATCATTCTAAGACGGTGATGGGCCTGTTTCTCTAAATGGTGATATCTGAAATTTTGAGGAAATCTGTCTATCTTTTTTTTTCATTAAATGAAATCATGATTGAGTCTGCGGAAAAAAACCCAAAATACCTCAGTATGAGAACGGTGGGGCATGAGAGTTAAGTTTGTAGAATTTCCAATTTCTGGGCTGAGTTGCAGCAGCACCTGAACAGTCACATCATAACGCACAGTTTTGTCATGGGACTTTCCCTTCCATTAACAGGGGTTTTGCTTCCACATGAAACTCTTACCAGTTATACCAGCATAGGTGCAGCAGCGTTACTGATGTCACCTACCTTGTTATGTCACTGTTCCTATTCCTGAATCACCTTCCCAATGGCCCGAGGTGTTCCAGACCTGGGGAACACCACTAGATGGGAGTGTTTTCTCATGTTCGCCTCATTCTCTGGCTCTGAGGGGCTGAATTTTCTTACTGTAAGTATATTCATTTTTGATGAATGCACATTAAAAAGCGCAAAATGAGTTGGAGTAACTTTCATATATAAACAAGTCTCATGCGCTTAAAATATTTGCATGTGGCAAGGAACACAAGAATTGATGAGGTCTAGTGTGTGCTTGTTTAGACTCGGTGAATGAACAGTGTTGTATGAGCAGGCAAAAAAGACTGGAAGAATACCTAAAGCCTCCGTACTTCTGTGTAACAAAATTATTACCTATTTAGCTTATGTCACATGGTGGAAAACACCTTTTAGCAATATTTCTTATCCACAAAGTAGTTTTCCGCTCCAGAGTATTTAAAGGCATTCATCCCCAAGGAAAAAAACTCTTAACAGGATATGGGGTGTGCGGTCATTGCTGAAGTGACAGCTTCTATTGTCTTTCTACCCTCATCATTATCCAATATAATAGCAAGGACAGGGACTGATTTAGAAACAACTGAAGAGTTAAAACAAACCAGGAGATCCTACACAAACCATTCTATGATCCCATGATCTAGAAAGATCTGCTGTTCAAGTGAAGCTGGAGAAAAAAATTGTCACTGATGAGTTGCAAAAACTTGTTAAAAAAGATTTTAAGATGCATTTTTAGTCAAAACAATGTTATTTAAAAACACAAATATTTTTTCAAGTTTAATATTTCCTACATATAAGTTTTAATAAATGTTGCATGAAACAAAGATTACTTTTCTGAATAAATTTTTTTTTCAAAAATTTCATTACTGACATTCAAAACTGAGTTATGATTCCTAAAGTCATAGAATCATCATAGAAGCACCATGGAAGCATCATAAAAGCGTCATAGGATTGGATTGGAAGAGACCTCATGGATCATCCAGTTCCAACCTCCCTGCCATGGTCAGGACATCTTCCACCAGACCAGGCTGCTCCAAGACTCACCTGACCTGGCCTTGAACACTTCCAGGGATGGGGCATCCACAACTTCTCTGGGTAAACTCTGCCAGGGCCTCATCACCCTGAAAATGAAGAATCTCTTCCTATTCTCTAGTCTAGATCTGTGCTCTGTCAGTGTGAAGCCATTTCCCCCTTTCCTGTCACTACTCGTGATGTCACCAAATGGTTGTATTTAATTTCTGAATAATTTTGCTTAAACACACAGGTTTTCACACATACCTGCTTTCTCTTTTAATTTCTGCATCTGTTGGAGAATAATTGCAGTGCAAAGGGGTTTGTTCCCTTTTCCCCGTTCTTTGCTTCCGCTGTGCCTGCTGCTGCCCACACAGCTCTTGGGCAATCAGTAGTGATGACAGTCTCAGACAGTCTGAAGAGGTGAGGGACACAGCCTGCTTTCTAATATCTCTAGAACAAGTTGTGCCAGGGGATGTTTAGATTAGATATTGGGGGAAAAAGTATTTACTGAGAAGGTTGTGAAGCATTGGAGTCGGGTGCCCAGGGAAGTGGTGGAATCACCATCCCTGGAGATGTGACACGTAGGGACAAGGTTTAGTGGTGACCATGGGAGTGCCAGGGTAAGAGCTGGACTCAATTATCTTACAGGTCTTTTCCAACCTAAATGATCCTATGATTCTCTGATTCTTTGTTCCTGGCTACAATAAAATTACCCCAGTTATCTGTGCAGTTGCCCTGGCCACACATTCCCACTCAGACTGTCTGCAAATGCATCACAACGGGAATGTGGGCAGACCAGGAACAAAGTGTTTTTTTTTTTAAATCCAAGCTTAACTCATATGAGAATGGAACTCCTTTCTTATGGCTTGTTTTTGTTGTGTTGTTTTTTTTTTTTTTTCTATTCACATATCAGTGACCTAAAACTGAATTAATTTCGTGGAATAAGAATTCTCATATGAGGTTAATGAAAGCTTAACTCCCCAAAAGCTGGCTTAGCCATTCATATTACAGAATATATCAAAATGTAAGCAGATCCTAAAGATTTGAAGTTTCTATTTAGTAAACAGAAAGAGAAATAGACAATTATAGATAATTCATGTTCTCAGTAACTATGTGTGTACTTTTGTGTCAATAAGCAGAAAACAGAGAATATGGTATTACGTCTACTCTGGGCAGTTCTTTACTATTTCTTCTAAACCACTTAACATAAATGTACATCCCAGACATCTTTGTCAGGGACTTTTTATGCCAATAATGAGAATTAAGGGTGTGTATATAACCCCAGTTGGAGAAACCATCTGCAAAATATTGATGGCTCAGAAGCAAATTGGAAGCTCAGAAAGTGCATCTGTTTGAATACATAGAAAAAGGCTTTATTCAACTGCAGAGGTAAAAAGTAGTATTTTCCAATGTAGTTAGGTGATTTAGAAGTCTGCTCTTACTGACATTCAAAACCCAGAAACTCTAATTACTGGAGGGCTTTGGTTAACTTTACTTTTTGAAATTCCCTTGTTCTCACGGTGACTTTTTTCTTGTATATTCTGCCATATAAAAATTCTGAAAGAGAAAACCAAAATGGAACAGAAACAAGAACTATGTATTCACTCATTTGTAATTTCTCTGAATTCAGTTAAATACAGAACTACTAGAAAACTTACTTTTAATGTGTTGTACTAAATCAAAGATTCCTGCTGAGTCAGAAGGCATGCAGTTTATAAATCAGACTGTAAACATGGGTGAGTAAATCTGGGCAATATATAAAAACTCTGGAGTTAGCACATTTGAAACAGAAGCTTTAAAAGTAAACCTTTATAAATCAAATCTTTAAATCAAAGAGAAAACAACAATTTTTCTTGTCCTATGGACCAGCAAAAGTTACTCCCCAAGCAACTTGTGTAAGTAAAGGCTCTGTTTTTAATGCAGGTTGATGTATTTATGTACAGAGAAACTACAGACCAATGCTAAGCAAGAAACATAAAAACTCTAAGTACCAATGCAGAAACATTTTGACACCAAATAGTTTAACAGTTGGACAATTCAAAAGAATGTTTGGATAGATACAAGGTAGGGCATGACCACACAGTAAAGGACAGTCAGCAAGGGGCCTTCATCTGCTGTAAATTATGGAAAAATTAATTAGAGAAAAGTCATTAAGTCTAAAGTGAGTATTTCCTACCAGTTTATACAAAGCAGCTTTTAAATGCTTATTAAACTTTCAGTATCAAGACCTACACATTCATCTCTGAGCGGGAAACTTGCTTGTAAGTTTTTATTTAAGCATACATTTGTATGGTGAGCTAAGCTCTGGCTTTGCAGGGTCTGGTATGGCTTTTATTTCTTTACAGTTGAGGCAGCTTTTAAGGGACTGCGCTGGCAAATGAGGTGTTAGTGTTCAGATGGAATATAAAAGAACATTTTACACACGGCCATAACATTACTTTGCAAATGATTTTGTCCTCCAAATTTAATAATCTTTCTGGAACTCTCAGTTTCTCAAGGTCAGAAATTTCTCCTTCCAGGCTTCCAAATATTATTAGAGTCAATATCTAATGAGGACATTTATGTAGTGAATAAGGAGGAATAACGATAAAATGATATAGTTACTAATAAGTAACAGGGAAAGGCTTATTACTTTAAAAGGTTCTTTATATTTTACAGTGAGAAGCTGGACAGAAGTGTGTCCTTTTAATTTGAATTTCACTTCCAGGATTAACTCTGTCATTCTAAGATTTGTAATGTCTACAAGTGTATACATATCTATGTGCATACATATGTGTGTATATATATTTATATACAGCTGGCTACACCAGGCCATGCATTAACAGACCAATCTGTTGAAACAACACAAACTTTCCAATTCTATTTATGTTATACATCCAACTTTATCTTCAGTGTGAATTACAGCCTTTCTGCAATTTCCAGATGTAACTTCTTTCTTTCAAGGCTAGCAATGAACCAGGTCTAAGCTTTAAGACAGCATTTTCATCAAGGACCCGCCAAGGCTGTTCCTGTCAGAGCCCAGGCACATAATGGAGCCAGGAGGAGCCACAGGAGACCAGAGGACAGAGCACACTCATTTGGGTGCATCTGGCTGCTGCATGAACTTTCAGAGAAGATTAATTGATTCTGGAATCTGAGTGTCTTTTGGGGAAAAAAAAAACAAGAACCAAAACAAACCTGCAATCCCTTCCTCTTTGATAACAATTTTGCTACAACTAGTTCTACATGCACAATATAGATCACATATCCACTATACTTTTTTATTTTTTTCATCCCATTCCAACAGAGAATTCTATATCCTAGTAAGGAAGAAGAGCAAGTGTCCAAGAAACCCTTTAGAGGCTTTGCTATTGTCCTGTTTTATATGGAAGTTTCTGAGCAGAGGGTAGGCATCCATATATTAGAAACCCTTTACTCTGTGTACCCAATGCACATGGGCTCATATACAAAGTTTTATGTAGTCAGAATTTAAGGTGTGCATTTGAACTTTATGCGGAATTTGATATGTGGATTGCATTTGAAGGCCCATCAGACTTTAATGTGTGTATTCAATTATTGAGTGGTTCCATACTGTAGACATTGACTTAATTATCCTTAAACTGAAGCATGTGAAATACAGGCTTTGGAATAAAGGTAAACTGTGAAACATGAAGCTACACATTGAAATTGTAAAAACAGAAATAGATTTTTTTCCTGAGGAATTGTTATTTTCAGTCTCTGCTAAAGAACTGTATATCCTATGTAGAAGTTATCCCTGCACAAGACTCCTGAATTGAAAAATAATTCCCTCATGGCATATCCAGCTCACTACTCCTCTTTGGAAATCAGGTCACAAAATATTGGCTGATTATTTAAAATTGCTGGTTCTTTCAGCAGATCAGAAGATGTTGAACTATCCAGCTGATACCAAGATTGTGTCAATTCACTTGTGGATAAAGGTAAAGACAATTCTGAATAATAACAAAGCATGTCAAAGAAACTGCTTTGGCACAAAAGTATGACAAAATTAGTGAAATCAAATTAATACGTTTTTCCTAATTAAGATCTCATTGGAATATTAGGAATTCTGTATGACAACCAACATTAGTGCTCATTTTGGTGAACATACATGTGCTTGTGGTTTGCTCCTTCCATTGTAGCTGGCCTGCCCTCACTGGCTAAGCTGAACAGAACTAGCTCACCCATGGGTGTGCAATCAATCAGAACAACTAAATATTAAATGTTTTCCCCACAGTGATCGGGGATTTTTCTATTCCTATAATTTATCTCTTTTTCTTTACAATTACTGTATATACATAGTTTTATGTTTTTTCTTTGGACCATGGGCTGTGTTTACTCATGTTCTTAAAAATATGCATAGCATAGTACATTTCAGGTCTGACAGAGGACTTTGGACCCCTTCCTCACACAAATAATAGTGATTAACTAATTGATTACTAGATTACAAATTAGCTTTTTATCTCTGCATCTACTTGTGCAATTTCTCCTATGTAATATGTTACATAATTTTTATCACAACTCTACAAGAACTGTCTCTTTTTGTATTTTTCCTGAATTAGTACAAAACCAAACAAATTTTCATCTTTGAGTAACGAAACATTGGCAACCCCAGAGAAATAAAATGAAAACATCCTTTAAATCAGGACCTGTGTCCATATCATTAAATGATTTATGACAAAGGGGATTAATTTCTGGAAACTGTGAACCCATCTAAATTTTCTAAGCTTCCACTGTCCCACTGGAAGAGGCCTATTAATATTCCTGCTCCTCTGAAGTTCTTTGTAGCAGTCTCCA
The DNA here is from genome assembly GCA_013397845.1 of Melanocharis versteri. NCBI lineage: Eukaryota > Metazoa > Chordata > Aves > Passeriformes > Melanocharitidae > Melanocharis > Melanocharis versteri. Next base: position 1,470,518 of record VZTG01008661.1, on the reverse strand, counting down.
CCAGGACTCAGAATGACTCTTCTCTCACCTAGATCAAGCCCTTCTCTCCGACTGTACTGGCTGGGCTGGTTTGTGTCCCAAAAAATGGTGGATGAAGAGTGGAAAGACAAAACCAAGACGAAGCAGCAGCATGATATGGAAACTTCACATCAGGCTGGTGAATAAAAGGCCTATCCACATTTTGGAGGACTGTACATGACATGCCTACAGCATCTTTCCTATTGAGAAACCTTTTTGTGTTTTCTTCATTATTAACAGGATCCAAATTATTCTCTGCAGATGTGGTCCAAGCCATGTTTTTGAACACATGAGAAAAATCACCTTTAAAAAAGACTTGGTATTTAAACCATGTGCTTCTTGTGGAGCTGAACTACAAAGGATTTTTTTTGGCCATAAATTGGTTTTGGACCTTAGAAAAAACTTAATGCCAAAATTGATTGGTGCACATAAAAATTAGTCTGTTAATAAGTCATCTCATGATAAGAAGATAACCTATGAAAAGCCTATACCAAAGTATGCGCTTTCCAAGGAAAAGAAAAGTTCTGCTGAAATGGTTAATTCCTCTTTTTTTAGGATGAATAGGAATTTGAAAGAAAGGATTCTTCATATATAAATTTGAGGACCACAGTCTGGCCTGAGATTTAAAGGATCAAGCCTAGAAAGAAGCCCCTTCCTCTCATCAGCCTTCACCCAAAAAACAGCTGCAAATTCCTAAATTCAACATGAAGGCAAACAAAAGGCATGGAAAGAAGAAGAGAAAAAAAGAACTGCATAAATCCAGTGAGAATCGCAATATACCAGAGATCTCATGTAGACATTGCTGACATTAAATTTCCACTTGTGTTATTTTACAGACTTAGCAGCTATGCCAGGCAGCCAGATTTCTGAGATTTTTTCTGAGACGAACATTCAAACATTTTGAGGTCCTGCCTTCATCACCTAATATTCAAAATCTATTGGATGCTATTGCGACCAGACAAATGTATAATGTACCGCTGAAAAAAAAAATGCAGATAAAACTTGACCCTGGTTTTTCTGCTTAGTTAATTATCTTTATGAGGGCCAACCTGTTTCAATTAAAATCAGTGGGAAAGATATCACTATATACAGTGGGTAGGCCCTTCTAATAATTTTTAGCAGCTGAATAAGAATGCAGGGTATACAGTTCCTATCAATTTTGGAAACCGAGATAAGATAGAGTATAATGTATTATAATGGAACAAGATACAAAAAGATACTTAATATGCTAATTTTTTCTCTTTTTCTTCAGCACATAGAGAAGCTGCCAAGAATAAATAGAAGAGATCATGAGACATTCAAGTTTCTAAAAGTAAATAGTTTTGGAAGAATGCTTGTAACAGCCACAGAGAAAGAAACCAGAAAAGCTCCCCACCGGAGACTGGCATAGTGATGGTGGCAAATGCAGATGAAACATAATTTTATTTAGTTGTCAGTCATCCTGAAAGTATTGTCTTCCAAAATGAAGCTCTTCCTCCTCAAAATGTCAGTAGACTAAGGTGTTTTTCATGAATGCACCTACATTGTCAATTGCATCTGACATTTATACGGCGCTAGGCATCACAGTGTTGAGAAGTGACAGCTTAAGCAGGCATAAAAATGTGGACTTTTTCATGATTTTGATTTTTATAATTGCTTATCCAGATGTGTGCTGTGGGGAAGAATGGAAGATGATCACAACCTCTTCATTGTAGATTGGCTTACACGGGAGATAGAATGCTGGGTGGTGGTGCTCATTTTGTGCTACATTTTTATAAAAACCATCTTTTTTGGTGGTTCTTCTGCCAAAATTAGATATATATGATTTCTATCAGCCAAGTTTTGGTCTGTTACTAAGCAAGGGAAGTTTAGAAATCACAAGAAGCTGTGCAAGAATAGGAATTGAGTAGGAAGCCAGGGTGGGACCATGTAGACCGTAACTTGCTCATCATCTCAGAAAGTAAAGTGGATGTCTTCTGAGTCTGAATATGGTCTTACCATTTTTGGTGTGGTTTTTTATCTTGTAATCAAGAACAACAGGCTAAATCTGTTTCCATTTATAAATGATGCTAAAGGATATTGAATTTAACCAAATGGGATATAGGATGAAAAAGTATGGGAGGACAAAATGCATCAGAGTGATGCATATACTATATAATATATATTTATTTTTAATAAGGACGAAGAAATCTCAGATGTGGATAAATATCACTAAAAAGTTTGGATTGTTATCCTGATCTTATCTGAATCTTAAGACTGAGCTGGAAATCTCACAAGAATGGGTTTTCTCACAGTATTTCAGGAAGCTCCAGACATCGTAAATACTGGTGGTATTTCAACAATTCTTGTTTCAGCCCTGGCTTTAGCCTGGTGATATAAAGAGGCATAATGTGAAAATTAAGGGGAGAATGGGAAAGAAAAGTTAACCTTTTAAATATTAAGAATTTTAACATATATAGCTAAGGGAGGCAGTGGCTGAAGAGTTCATCCCAAAGATGAGCATAGTTAATGAAAGAGGGGTTATTTAGTAGAGTAATAAAAACCTGAAACCCAACCAAACTAAACAAATAAACAAAAAAAGGCTAGTTTAAAATAATGTAAAATTTAAGAGGAAGATGAGTGAAAGGAAAAGAACTTCCTGATAAAATTTTCTGTTTAGTAGAAGAGTTGTGTCCCAAAGGAAATAGCAAAGGTTCTACAGATCAGGACTTTCAGTGCATAAACCCAAATCCTTTGAAGATAACAAGGATCCCATGATATGTAAATACAATACATACTAGTTTCTGAGCATAATCAGTGTGGCTTAGTACTAGAGAAACTGGACAGATGGTTTCCTTTAGAACAGACATAATTATATTGCATATTTCTTCCACAACTTTTAGCAATAAAAGGTATGGGTTTAATGGTTTCCATTCTCACCCTTGCCTGGAGTCACTGACAGCTCTTTTAGGTTGAGGGTTACTGTATTGAGTTCTAGTGGAATATGGTTACCTAATTTGTAGGTTCTAGTTAGAAACTGATTAACATTTGAGCACAATAAAGGTGGAAAAAGCGTTTACCCAAACTTTTAACACAGAATAACTTGAACAAGCTTCAGGAGCAGAGATTTTGAGGCGCTCAGCTTAAAACCTCTGAAATACTGTGGCTTTGACCTCTGCTCTGATCTGTGATTTGTGATCCTCTAATCCCATGGAGGTGAAGAGCCCAGCAGGATTTACACTGCCATCCAGAAGAGCTCAGACCAAGATGGGTCTGGATTCAACACAAACAGATGCAATGGTTATCATTAAAATGGTGCAGATGTCTGTAAATATTGATGCAAACACATGCTTTTCTTGACCCTTTGAAAAGCTAATTTCTGATCAGTTAACTGTGTGAAAGACAGCCCACAATTTCAGTAGTTTATTTCCTCCACCCTTTTGAAGATCCTGTAGGTAGGTAATAGCTCAATAGCACATGTGTTTGTGTTATCCAAGGATATTCATCCAGTTAAAGGCATAGCTGACTGGCAGCCGATTTACTGTTCTTGTTTCTCCATCACGCAACTCAACTCTATCTCATCATAAGTCAAGTGAATTGCTTGTGGTGTGTTCGGCAGATGAATCAGCACCAGTGATCTTGCAGCTGGTTTGTATTTGACATACAGGTACAGCATGTTTGTATGTAATTGCCAGCCAGCCAGCCAACAATGGATTTTTGGCGGGGTCTTCAGACAGATGTTTTACAGTCAGATAGTGGTCTTCATAAATTTAGCTGTCCACATTGCCTTCCAGGTCATTCTTATCTGCCATGTATAACCAGGAGGGGCAGAGATATCCTTGAGATACTATACCTACTGTGAATATGGTCATATGATATGAAAACTAACGATCCAAGGAGCCGTATTGAAAAAGGCTCTGTGTCCTATATCATACCCTGCTGGAATTTTAGCACTCAGAAGATATGGTAGGTGATGGATAATAAATGTAGAAATAGTGTTTTCCTTTAAAGCATTCATTCCATTCCAAAGACCTACTTGCACACTAAGTAAAACCCTATTTTTTTTAAAGGCATCTTATTAATATATCTGGTAATAATCTAATTCTTAGTAAAGTTTCATAGTGAACATAATGGGATAGCCTAGACTAACAAAAGCTTGGATAGATTATACTGCAAATTTTACGTTGTTCTATAATTGTAGTATATTTTCTATTCTCAGAGAGAGACCCTAGAGTAAAACAGAAGTAGGTTTTTTCTTAAATATCTTAGAATATCTAAAAACAATACATCTACTCTAGATTAGAAATTTAATTCCTTTTCTATAATCCATAAAGAGAGAAAAGAACTTTTAAAGTAAGTTTCACTCCATCTAAATCAGACATTTCCTGTATATCAGATATATGGAAATATCCAGAGATGGCTACATCTCTATTCACAGATATAATTTAGGCAGAAGTTGAGCTTAGAGAAAGCAGCAAATATTTCAAGTATCTAAGGATGCCCATCAAGTGTCTTTCAACACGCTGCCTAACTCAGCAGGTGAAGAGAATGGATGTCTCAGAGCATTAGTCTGTTAAGCTTCATGCAATCATCATGTTTGTTCTGCCCCTTGGTCACTGTAGTTTTTCACTGACTTAAAGTAACGGCATTGCTGCAGCAAAGAAGTGGAGTCACAGAACCATAAATATAAATCACACTCCTACTGTTCAAAACCAAAGATATATAGAGGTTTTTCCCAATATATATTCTCTTTAAAACAACTTCTACTGATTCTCGATTTTGCAAATAACTTATAGAATAACAAGAATCATACCTTTGTGACTTGTGTTCCACCACAATAATTCCTCATGCTTCTGGTTTTCCTTTCCAGTAACTGATTTTCCCTGAAGTTGAAATGGGATAACTGGTGTAGACCATTTTTCCAATTTGTCTCATGCAAGAGTTTTTGGACTATCAAGGTCAGCAGGATAGAAATATACAATTTCTGAACATTAAGGTTCCTTTCAACCCAAATCGCTCTATGGTTCTGTATTTCCCACAGTGCTACAGATCACTACCAGTATTTGCAAACAGGAATTATTTGTTCAGAGCTGAAGTAAACTTCAGATTGACGCTCATTCTCTGACAGCAGGTCATTTTTACCTTGCTTTTTATTAAACCATTCAGACAGAATTTTTGTCTCTTTCTTCCTTCTATTGCATACTTGGAAATCTGGCAGCAAAGATTTCCAAATGGAATATGATAGTCATACAATCAACCATTAAAGCAGTGCTTAGCATATCTGTGGTAGCAAGGGCACAACCCTGTATTTGTTGGCCTGTTTTAGATCATGCATCCCTTGGCTTTGCAACATTTCAGAGAAGTTCAAAATAGTTTTTACGAGGGTTGTTGCATCGGAGTAATGCAAACTGGTTGAGAAGCAAATATTGCATTATGCTTTATTTTTAAAAATGTAAAAATGACCTGTGAAACGTATACTTCTACATCTGTAAAATAAGAGGCATATATTTATCTTCTGAAATGTAAAAATATGAAATTAAAAATATTTCCTATCTCATTAATTTAGGTGTCACCTTTATTCATGCATTAAATTCATTACCCTTGTGCATGAGGGAAGGGAACCCTCAGAAATTCCTAATCCTGTAGCATCAATAACCAATATAGTGATGACATAAATATCAAGGCACCTAGAGGACTTCCTGAAATGGGACTGGTAGTAAAGTAAAGGATTATCTGTGACCCTCTACAAATCAGTTTTGACTTGTACTGAAAATAAATGTCTGGAACTTCTACTATATATACTTCTATAAGTGTTTCTTCTACTGATACTGTACATCTTATTTATATACTACAATATAGAACACTGTAATTCCTAGAGAAAATGAAACTTCAGAAAAACAGCAGCAGCCATTAAAACCCAGAAAGGAAAACCAATTAATGTAAATTATATGGTTCTATAACTGTAACTACAGCATTTTAGTGGGCAGGCTTCCAGTTTGGAAGGCAAGTCAGAATGCCTTTTGTGAGGATTTGCTTTTATTAGTACAAGAATACAGCCACATCTCAATGCAACTAATGCCAGCCCACCATTTTGACACAATCAAAGTAAGACACATCTGATTTACTACTGAATGGTATGGAAAAGGTTACCAGACCATTTTTATTTACCTAACAGTCAGTACACTGTATTTAATACCCACTTTTACTCCAGGGTTGTATGTATATTTTGCTTAATCCAAGTAAAAAAATCATAATTTTTAGCATGGAAGACAAGGCCTGGATTATTGTTTGAAAACTACATTAAATAGCTATTAATGTACTTATTTCTTAGCATTGTCTAAGTAGTCTAAGTAAAAGACTCATCAAGAAGCAAATGCTGCAATAGTCTGACTGCACAATATGACTACTGTTACAGTAGTTTAAATGGAATTCCAGTAGGTCAAAGTTTCCTCCAGTACCTCTGGTTTTTTCATGTTATAATTTCAGCAATATACCTTAAGAGACTTTTTTTTTAAACCATCCTCATGGACCAATTCATCTGCAATTTGCTATACTTGGTAGGTTTAAAAGCCCCCATATGTTTAAGCTGTAAGAAAAAAACTTCTGGACACATCAATAAAAAGGTAATATAATTCAAAACATCTGCATGTTACATGCCATTACACAAACTGATACCACATTTTACCCCCGTTTTGTGTTATTATCCTACGTTAATCTTCAATTCTGACTGTAAATGTTTTATCCCAAGAGCAAATAAAGGGTAAAATTAATTGTATTAGAGAATAAAGCTATTTCTAACTATACAAAACCATCACCACTGCTGTACCATTATTTTATCAAATCCTGTTACTTGCCTTCTAAAATACTGTACTGGTGTTGGAAGTATGTTATCCAATAAACATTATGATTGCACATTTACATATAAATGTCATTATTTATACTGTGTGATGATGTATCCGCTATAGAGCTAGGAAAAACATCATCTGTAAATCATTTCAATCAAATATTTGGTGTTCGAAAGATTGATGTTAGCCATTTAAATTATAGAATCTTTCCTAAATTATTAGCTCTTAAAGATGATCTCTCTGCAATCTGAGATATGAGTTCAAAGAGTTGTGGGTTAGTTACTTGACTTAAGGAGAGTACTATTTTAACTTTTTTATTTGTCTTTTCCATGATTATTCTAGCACAAAATTGTACATTACATCTTTGGGAAAGACCTCTTCATGTTCCCATGCAAATCATCTGCAAAATTACTATTGGCTTCAGTGCTTCAGAGTTATACCAATTTAATCCCCAAACGACATTTCTCTCTTGAACAAATGAACTGTGGCTTCTGGACTGAAACTAGTTTTTCATAGACCTTCGACTGCACAGATACTCAAAAACAGTGAATGAAAAAAGCTCTAACAGTCTGAATTTATTTTTTAAGCTGATCACAAACCTTCCTTATAGAAGTAATTGGAAATGTTTCTATAGCTAATTATCACATCAAAGCAGGAGCTGACTATTCAGTACAACAACATTTTTATGGCAAGCCTCAGTTTTTATCACTGCATTTCCTTAGAACAGCATCCCCTTATGATGGCAATGATGAGGACTCAAACATGTAATTTTCTTATGAAGGTAGAATTTCTTGTATTTACTCATTTTGCTAGACCTGGTGAGCTTTGTTAGGAGGTGGCATACCTGTTCCTTGAGGACCCACAGTGCAAACTTGGTGAGGGACTCACTTTCAAGAAACTATACTAATTGGAGACCAAGTTATTCTGCTGCCAGCTCAATCTTCCATTTAGACTTTCCTTCTCAACAGAATCTCTCACAGCTCCTGTGAACATCACAACAGGCTTGGTTTAACAATGAGGTTTTCATACCTTCAGTGCTCTGGGGTAGAGCCTGTATCCCTCAAGCCCTGTCTCATGAGGTATCCCCACAGTGCACCAGGTTTCCTCCTATATGGTGATCCCACATCAGACACAGGGAGAAAGGTGAGATATTGTGCCAAATCTGGATTTTCCCCATACCTGCATCCCCAGTTGAGAGCCATACCCACCTTTCTCCTGCCTCTAACCCAACTGCAAATCTTCTTTCTGATGAAACACAGGCATATGGTCTCAGCATGAACCAGGCTGTAAATGTCATTGAGATGCAGCATGGACTTGAAGATGATTTGTATATTATCCCACAGAGGTCTGTGAGCAAAAGGCTTAATATTTCTCTGCTCCCCTCATCTCCACTGATATCAAGGAAATGTTTCTACCTCCATTGCCCAACCAAACATGGCAGGACAAGACTTCATTCTGCCAAATATTTGGTTATATTCCAGAAGAAAAACTGCTTGTACCTGGAAGACTATTTGTAACAGACTGCATGTTGATTTTTGCTATAACACTAAATAAAAAAAAAAAAAAAAAAATTACTCTTTTAAAAACAAAACCCCAATCCATTTAAATAAATGCATAGTTATTTTTCCTCTAAAAGTTGTATTTAATGTTTGGTGTAGAAACTTTATGCACATCTGTATATAACGAACACTTAAGGAAAAGAGTCCAGCAATTTTAAATCATAGTATAGACAAACCTTGCACTCAAGTTAATCACACACTGGCACAGAGACACATCCTTTTGTTCTCTGCTCTCACATTCCAATATGGATCCTGTATGGATTTTGCTCACAAGAAATATTAAAGCTGTAAACTTTTTTTCCCCTCCACATTCCTCCAGCCCCATAAATAGGGTGGCAAGTAAAAGAAGTGTATGTCAGAAATACTCCAGCTGTTCCCCACGCTCAGTGCTCATTCCTTTTCCAGCATACTCTTCACCCAATTCTCTTTATTCAAGACATGCAATAAAAATAACAGCTAAAGTGAAGAAAATTTCTCACAGAGACTTATATGCCTTCAGCTCACACTCTTCTTACTGTGACAGCCTCCCACAGCCCTTCTCTAATTCATCTGTGAAATGCACACTGCACTGGTGTATGAAGATCTGCCCTCTTTCAAACACTGCCCAGCTGCCAGTCTGTCTTCTGGCCCTCACAACCCACTGAGGTCTGGTTTTAAGTGTTCAGCTGCTCTTGCCAATGCTATTCACATCTTTTTAACTCGGTTAGATCTATGAGCCTTCCAGCCTTGGTTTCCCACACCCGTGATAAGTGTGTTTTCTACCAGTCAGCCCCTGTTTTTCTGCCTGTGTCCTTCTCTTCCTCAGCGTTTATTCAAAATGAAAGATGTTCAGAAGGAGGAGGGCCAGCTGGCAAATATTTATTTAAAATTCATGCAGAGACAGTTCTAACCTAAACTTCTGCTTCCTAAGGTGTCTGTCTTCCATTTCTACACACTTTTTGAAACAGTCCCAGTGAAGCACATGAGTACTCTGCTCTTGAATGTCCCAGCTAACAGTTCTCTTTTTCACCCTTGGTAAGGGCGAGACTCATAAGCTCAGGTCACACATTTGTGCATGGAGTAACTTGTGTAGTTATTGACAAAAATGAGGGGGGAAAACGGCTGGGGAAACACAGTAAATACAAAAAGGGGGCTGGATCTTTCAGTGCCAGATTTCTGGACTGGTCCCGTGTAATCTGGCAGCTTGTAGACACCCAGGCAGCTGGTGCAGTCTGCCAGGCTCTGCTGAAAAAGCTCTCTGCCTGGTCCAGATGCTGCACCTCTCTGCTTCTTCAGGAATCTGCTCTCAGGAAACACATACACATGGATTTATCTTGTGGATTCCTTTCATGAGCCAAGGTTATAAAGATTCGCTGCCTTGAAGGAAGCCCGAAGGCCTGGCCTGGAATAAGAGCTGACCAGGATCCAAGGATGTGACTCAAGCTGTCAGGAGAAGCAGAGGCTCCTCCTCAGGCCTGTGTGCAGTAGAAATGGTAGAGGGAGAGATTTTGCAACTAAAAACTATTCTTAGATCACTCAATCAGAGGTAAAACTATGAGTTGTTAAGCGACAACATGTTGTCCCAGCAACTGTGAAAGCTGTTGCAGTTGTCCAAGACAAACACTTTTCTTCTCTGACTTCTCTAGACTGTTGGCAAAGGACAGAATCCAGTGGCCAGCTTTGGAAGACCTGGATTCACAGTGGTACTTCAGAATCCACTGGCAGCACTAAACAGAGTTTCAATTTAGGGATACAACAGGAGCTGAGGTGGTGGCTGCCCCAGACCTCAGCGAACTCTTCTATTACAAATCCTGTCCATTGCTGGCCATCACAGAAGCCCATTGAACCGAGACCTCCAGCACAGATTTTACAGCCTGATCTAATAGTTCATGCTGACTCTAATTTAAGATTTATGTTTGTCTGTCTGGATAGTTCACACAACCAACATTAATTAAAAATCCCAAATAAAAAACACACTACTCCCTAAAATGTATGTCCAAAAGAAAAGCAAGTATAGGGAGTTTTTCTAAACCTTTTCCTCCGACATATGCTTGCCTAGAGGTGATTCTGTTGCTTGGCATCTATTCTGTCTCTGAACTAGCCCATTGAATAAGCTGGATCTGAAATGTTCCAGAGAAGTCCTTGCAGGCCTCTTCCTAGGGATGTGAGAGACAAAGGATGAAAAAGAGTGGACTAGTCCCAAATATTCTGAATCTAGTTTGCTTCAAGTATAAGTGATAATATCATCATGCTCCTCTCAAGGCCTCATGATTAAGTCATTCCCAAGCCCTTATCCTCTGTAAAGTCAAGGAGAAACCATCAGAAGTCTGTAATTTCCCAGCAAGACAACTCAATCAGCACTTTGCCCCTAAATGAGCCGGTTTGGAATAAGGTATGATCAATGTTGATCCAGAACATTAAGATGACGAGAGGGACTGTTCTGGCTCTAAAGAGAGACTGGTGGGAGAAGAAGACCAAGGAGACACAACCCCAAGGGTATCTGTCTGGCAAAGTAATGGTCTTTCAGGGACACTGTTTCCTTAGCCCCTCAGGTATCATATGAATTATGTTACCCAACAATCTGAAAAGCAGTTATGTCCCAATGTAGTATAGAGATGAAGATACAGAGTATTTCTGTGTTGTGTGTCAGCCCTCCTTACTCCTCAGGCTTCACATCTAACATTAGTGTTATAGTGCAGTCCTTGATACTTCATTTTATAAAAGAGAGGGAGAAATAAAACCTACTATGGGATAATAGTACAGATAATTCTGTATAGTGGAATATATAAGCACGGAAAACATGGAAGACTGAGCAGACAGCCTAATGCTGTATTGGTTTGTGTACATGGCTGCAGTGCTCCTTAGGTAAGGGGATTCATGTATGGGGTCCTTCTAACCTGCATTTTGGTGGTGTGCCAAGGGGGTGCATAAGGCGACAGATAATCTTGATTTTTCTGCCTAACTTTTCCTTTTGTCTTAAACTGAGCTCGGTGTTTCCCTCAGATGCTCAGAGTGCCAGGGTAAGTTAGGCAGGCAGTGATCATGGGCCCTCAATGCTGCATGCAGGTACTAAACTAGAACAGACCTCTTTCCTCTGCCAGGTCAATGTTCTCCAGCCCTGAGGCCAGCTGGCACCGTCCTGCCACAGCCATACTCTTAAACATGCTGTCCAAAGACAGTGGCTGCATCCAAACTGCTTATACAGGATTCTTTCTGGGCCAGGTTTAACTCCCACACAATGTCCAGGAATTGTTCTGGAAAACCTGTAGCTGACTTTAAACAAAATGGTTCTGAAAATTTAACCATATGGGTGGATGATGACCAGGCACCATGCCCCTAATTCGGTAACGTCAACATGAACTGGTGCTGGGATCACAGTGGTGTGCTGGTGCTCACTTATTCTCCCAGATCTCCCATGTAGCAGAGAAACACTATTCAACCATTTTTGTAATTAGGGCCTGAGGCCAAGAAGCCACGACTGATGTACACAAACATATTGGTTGAAGGAACAGCCCTTTTTTCGTTTCTTATTATGCTATTTATTCTCTCAAGGGCCCTACATCCGTTTAATTTTGAGCAGAATCACTTCAAAATTTTTTCTCATGCCTATAATTTCTGCAGTGCTACTGGGAGGTCAGCCTTCATTCCCAGCAACATATTCATGACTTCTCACATCTTATAATGTGTGCAATATCTCAGTCAAAATCTCTTTACAATCCTTCAAATTTGTCCATGAATCTGTCCTCCACTGACAAACAATGCCAGTGTTAAATAGGAAAGCAGTGCATTGACGTATTTCTTGTCCCTGATACATATTATCCTTCATCTCAAGAGTTTATTTTGCTTGTTGTCCTATCATCATGGACATTTTTTCAAGGATCAGTGAACTCTTTTTGTTCTATATAGTGCTTTGATTGAGACAGGGTACATGTCTGTAACAATATTATTTCCAAACAATAATGAAAATCATATTAATTTGATCCCATTTTTATATTGGTCATTCACTCAAAAAAGCATAGCATATTGTATTTACAGATCAAACTTTCTTTAAAATACTTGTTGCTGTTTTTGTTATATTTTACTTTGTTTACAATTATTAAACTGTTCTTATCTCAAGCCACAAATTTTATTTTTAATTCTCCACCCCACTGGGATGAAGTGGAAGTGAGCAAGCTGCTGCATGGTGCTTAGTTGACATCAGGGTTTAAAATGAAACAGTCATATTAAAGGCACGAAAAGGAAAAGGAGAAATAAAAACACACAAAACGTTAGAAATTATTAGAAAGCACAGCAAGAAAATTCTCTTTCCACATTCCCATTGTTCATTACTCTTATTAATTTGCCTTTTTCTAAAGATGCTCAAATTTACAATAAGAAAGGCCATATATATTCCTTTCTCTGCAGCTCATTCGTATTTTTCATGTATATCCAAGACAGTAATTTCTGAATGTACAATTGAAAATACACATTTTTCTCTTTTAGAGGTTACTGGGAGTTTAACATAGTGTAAAATAGAAAAATCAACTCTAACTCATGTTCTCTTCACCTCACTCCACCCTCTCAAAAGGAAAAAAAAAGCATAAGGATAGAGTAAGTTTAGTTTGACATCTCAGCTGGTTTGTTATTGCCTATTTTAAATTTGGGGAAAAAATGCTGAATTCACAGGCTTTGATAAAACAGTCATTTATTTCCCTGTCAGATATAATGAAAGTCAACTGAAAGAGCCAGTTACAAACATCCACAAAAGTATACTCTAAAGCTCAATGTGAACACTCACATCAGAGAAAGTCTGAATAGCGGCAAAGTCACGTAAAGCTATTGAAAAAAGTACTTTAATTTACAACAGATTTTTGTTTTCCCCAACAGCTAAGGACATATCAGTGATTAACTTACAGACTGGATGCTCTTGGGTCTGAAGAACTTCAAACTTGTTGAAGTATCTGTAAAACATGCCAGATACTACCTGCCCTCTCATTCCCTGAAGGATCTGGCCAACTACAGGTTGTGGTTGCATTAAAAACATTGAAACTTCCTGAATGAGCCCAAGAGCTTGCTCTTGACAGGATAGTCAAGGCAAGAGAGTATGAGTGCAAAATAGCAAATGTCCTGTCTGAACTTTGCTTCAATAAAGAGAAATAGGTTGCACACAGAAAAACAGCCAATTTACTGTTTCATAATTTTTCTTCATAAGTATTCAGTATTCAAACTACTGGGAAACTCACTGTAATGGTGAGCATTAACTGCACTACGTAATAATAATGGGAATACAGGAATTGTAGGACGCTGTGTATCCACGCAGCCCACATAATGTGATGACAGCCATGTTAGGATATATATATGTATACTTATAGATATCTACATGGTTAGATATGTCTTTATATCTAATATACATGTATGCGTACATATACATGTACTTTTGTATGTATGTATGTATGGCAGAATCTTTCACCAGCCATGAAGTGAAAAAAATTGAATGCAAACATTTAAATACAATATAATGAATAAATCTAGTATTTGACAACTGGTATCTTAATGTTTACAATTTATTAAAACATTCCTTAAAGTGTTCTTTTTACTTTTTTTTTTTTTTTTTAACCACTGATCCTTTTAAGGAAAACCACTCAGCATTTCCATTTGGATGCAACTTCATTATGCAGAAAAGATTATTCTGTTGGGCCAACATAATCCAAAATTACTTGTGAGAAAGGCTCACAATATTCCCTAGGCAGAGCAACAAAAGCCCCAAGATTTAGGTTGCAGAAGATTTCACTGATAATAGCATCTTTGTTATTTGGCAATGAAAGAAATCTGAGGCATAAATCATTGACTTTGTCAACATCTAGTACAGCCTGATGATTGCAAGAAAAGATAGAAGCTCTGATAAATGTTTTGTTATTTATAATTGTAGTAGGCATGGTTAGCAGTTCTTTAATTAAAGATTTACTGCTCTCAGTCCCAGACCTCTTGCCCTTCTCTCCAGAGATGCGTATGCATCTAAAACCCATATAAAGTCAAACATCCCTGCCTGGTTTTAAATTTAACATTGCTGCCTAATCAGGCTGTTGGTCTTTGATAGTGGGTCACATCCACATTTGCTGAGCCTTTAGTTAAAACAACAGTATAGTGATGAAGCTTTCCTTAATTACAAAGAATCAGTACCCATTAAAATTGTTATATTTAGAACTGGGAAAAATATTAGAAACAATTACTGCCCTAAATTGCTTATTATAAATTGCAGAGTCTAATTTCTTTCCAGATAGACAGTAAACCAGAAGCAACTGTAAATATCATCATAAAGCACCCTCAGAAAGGGGTAAATCTTATCGTTTAATACGGAGGAGCTGGGAAGGAGGATCACATTCTGAGTTCTGCCATTTATTTCCTGTGGGACTACAGACACGTGATTTCACCTTGTCCCTGAGAAAAATGCAATTTCTCAGTAGTAGTTAGTCAGTTTGGAGTGCAGAGTATCTGAGACCCCTGGGTCTCACGCAGAGGTGGCTCCTTGGGAGCTGGTGCACCATGGTGCCTCTCAGCAGTGCTCAGGAGTGTTCCTCCACTGCAGTCAAAAATACTGAGATCTTTCTCAGAAAACATGCAGGCTTCTTTTGGAAGCTCAAAAATCATTGTACTAGACTTCCTTTCATCCAGGCACAGATGTTATCAGGAAGACCTGCAAGCATTAAAGATCCGGGCAATAAAGAAATTTTGTTAAGAATATCACCCACAGCACAATACATGTCCTAACCAGAGCACCACTAGGAGCTGTGCTGTGACTCCAGCTTACTAATAGTACAACACATCAAAAACCTCGAATGCAGTTTCTCCAAGGATAGACAGAGCAGTTTCTAATTGCCAAGGTATTGCAGATACCCCAACACAAAACCTGTTTCTTGAGACAGCCCATAATAAATCTAACTCTTAGCTCAAAAGAGAGACTCACCATGGATCTAGTTGGTGTCATTTCATCTTGTCTGGCCTTTAAACAAGTCTTGCCACATGAGGAATTGGTCCTTTTCACTGTTTCCTGCCTTACCTTTCTCCTCAGAAATGGCTGCCACTTACAGTGCTCAGAGAACAAGTCATAGCATTTCCCCTTGAAGGCTGATCTTCAGCTGAAGCTTCCTCTTGCCCTCCTTTGAGGGAAGATAGGGCTCCTCAGTTCACAGCAGGAGACAGAATTGATTTTATGAGTTGCTTAAATAGTTGATTCCTCTTTTCAAAAGACAAGCTGTCAGCCTCTTCATACACAGATATTGTCAGGTCCTGGTGGGATGCGTGACCTGCATGTTCCCATTTCCTGCCCACCATGGCCAAGGGAAAATATTAAAGTTAAAGGCTCTACTAGAGAATAGTTGCAACACTGTATAGTAGAATCATAAAACCATGGAGTGCTTTGGGTTGGATCACCCAGTTCCAACCCTCTGCCATGGACAGGGACACCTTCCACAAGACCAGGTTCCTCAAAGCCCCATTGAAGCTGGCCTTGAGCTCTGCCAGGGTTGGGGCATCCCCAAATGCTCTGAGCAACCTGTTTCAGCACCTCAACACCCTCTCAGTAAAGAATGTCTTCCTAAAAGTACTCAAACAAAAGAAATATATATCTATACTAAGATGAAAACATATGTTTTACACATATGCATTGCACAACCTATATAACAAAATATATACTAATATATTAAGTGAACGTAATCCTATCTCTAAATCTAAGTGTCTTAATTTTCAAACAAAATCCTGTCCAAAGTATCAGTGCTGCTCTCCAAGCAGAAAGGCACTTGGATTTCAATCCAACACCGTTCTATGGTATTGATCTATTAAGCTGTGCAGGGCAAATTCAAGAACTAAGACATTTGCTTGATATAAATTAAGTGTGCTTCAGACATGTCAAAACGTAGAAACTCTCCCAAAAAGGTGTTGTGTGGAAGTGTATTGGTTTGAAGGGGATGGGGGGGGACTGAGGCGAGAAGAAGAATATTTTTCTTCAACTAGATTACTTGGCTAGTTTGCAAAAACTGATTATGGTTAGCAATGTAGCAAAAGGGTAACCATGCCAACGCATTACATGTTGTTGTAAATGTGACAGAAGTTATCTGTCGTTGTAGCCAGTAAAGATTACATTTTAATTGCTTAATCTACATAATATAGTAGAAATGAATGTTCTAATTGGAAAAGTAAAGTGTAAAAGACAAGAAAAAGAGTGATACTTTGAAGCTGTCCTCAGCTGTTCTTGAAAGTCCTGTCACCATGCTTGCCACAGGCAATGCTGGAATAACCCAGAAAAGCTGTGTTATGATGTTAGCAAGAAAGCATGCTCTGATGCCTAAGAAAACCTCAGCCTTTCTGAAACAATTTTTACATTACTGTTCAGAAATCAACTAATTAAGGGTAAGAGTTCCCAAACAGGACTTGACTAACTTCAGTTTAATGGTCAACACCATGATTACTCTGGTCCCACAAGTTTTGGTCAGTGTCATGGTTTAACTCATGGGTTGAGGTAAAGATGGTTTAGCAGGAAAAGCAGAAGCCATGCACTCAAGCAAAGAAAACCAAAGAACTAATTCACTGCTTTCCAAGGTCAGGCAGGTGTTCAGCCATCTCCAGGACGGCAGGGCCCCATCACACATAACGCGGACTCAGGAAGACAAAATCTATCACTCCAAACATCCCCTTTTCCTTCACCTTGCCCCCACTTTATATGCTGAGCGTGATGCCCTATGGTCTGGAATATCCCTTTGGTCAGTTTGGGTCACCTGTCCCAGCTGTGTCCCCTCCCACCTTCCCGTGTACCCCCAACTTCCTCGCCAGCATGGCAGTACAAAAAGCAGAAAAAGGCCTTGGCTCTTTGTAAGCCCTGCTCAGTAATAACAAAAACATCTCAATATTTTTAACCCTGTGTTCCACAAAACAATCCTGTACCAGCCATTGTGAAGAAAATTACCTCTACCCCAGCCAAAAGCAGCATACTCAGATAAGTCATGAGCAAGTCAGTAAGAATTTTCTATGAAATTCTGAAATGCGGATCTTTCCTGCCTTCCCTGAGGAGCTAGAGAGCTCTGTCTCCTTCTTCATTAACTTTCAATTCCAGGGCCTGAAGCTGTGACTTGTTTATTAACTGCTAGAGTATCTAGATCAGTTCCTTTGACATCAGGAAGATCTCTTCAGGTTTTTCCCTAATACAATATCTTGATGGACCTAGGTTTTCCTTTTTAGAAAATTAACAAAATCCCTTTTTAAAAGCTTTATTCCTAGATTAGGATGTTCTTCATATCTTTAGTGTACACAGATTTATTTCTTGTGTCAGGACACAGTGGGGCTGATTTCTATAGTGGTAAATGTCAACAGCTGGGCTCAGATTCAGCAGAGCTGCTACCTTCTAGCAATGAGAGAGGAGGAAGAACAAAGAAATCTGGAACTAGCTGGGATTGAACAATTATCTGTTCCATTGCACTTGAACCAGTTTTGTTTGCTGTAGGACTGTTGGTTATGAATATTCATTCTGCCTCCTGAACATACCCTAGCCAAATGCAAATGTCAAAATCTATTTCCACCTCTAGTATCTTTGTTAAGCCCTGGTGTGCTTTTGCACAGGTGTCCATGACCACTGTGTGGTCTTGCAAGTCTGATTGTTCACTGTCTGTGAGAATCCCAAATTCAGCTCCTTGTAAACCAGGTTGCTACCAGAATCACCCAAGAGGTGTTTTTCCGTGTCGGTTATCACTTTAGCACACAGTGAGATTATCAACAAATATATCTGTTTCGGGAGTATGGTCTGAATGCTGAACTTCCCACTCTTCCCTCTCCCACTGATACCTCAGAACCTGTGTTTGAAAGGCCAAAGACCACCAAGACATCCTATATACTCACATGCAGTATTGCAGAGTATAGGGAGCATTTCCTCCCATTACAGGTGGGAAGATGTACACAGATCTAACAAATGGATGGACATAGGGGCAATACTTTTCAGAAGCATGTAGTTATGAGAAATAAGAACTGCATTGTTTCTACTTTGATGGGAATGGAAATGTCTACCTGCAACAGAGGTATGTTGTTTTTGTTTTTTTTTTAAGGCACCAACTCATTTAAGACTAGACTTAGAAATGAAAAACACTTTCTAGCTGTTGGTGCTCAAATCTGCTTCAAAAAAAAGGTGTGTGGAAAGGAGGAGAAAGATGAAATGAATAATCAGCTCTAAGGACAGAGATAGCTGTCCCTGAAATATTCAGATGTAAGTTTATTCACCTTGGGTCACACCTAAGCTGCAGTGGGAGTTTAATCTTCTTTTGTCTTGACATCAGTATGAAACCAAAATTATGCAGTCACTTCAGGTTCAGTGGTTCAAAATCAGTTTCCCACTAATAAACTCCCTGAAGTTTTAGGAAAATCTGGAGACTTCTGTTCAGGCTCATTCTTAGCTTGAACACAGAGGTGGGTTCAGCTTCAATTCAATCAATTTATTCAGAGAGTTACATTAGAATCTGACAGTTAAAATTGTCCAGATTCATTAACAGAGAAAATAATGGTCAGTGATTCAAAGGAGGAGAAAGCAAAATATCTGGCTTTCCAACTGAGCTACATTAACATCTAATAAACACTGCCAAGAAGGTATCCAGATTTCTAATCAAAATAAATCTGAGGATTACTCTGTTCTACAATGTTTTAAAGGAAATAAGTCCCTTCAATTCCAAGTCCACATTAAAGCAGTGTTTTGTGCTGCAGCTCAGTGCCCTTTAGTCTAACAGGGCACCTCCTTAGTGGCCTTCCAAGCTGCAGAACACTGCTCAGGGACACTGACAGCTCCTGGCACTGGCAGAGACAGTTGCTGTGTGTTCCCTTAAAACAGGTCCAGCTGAGGGGCACATATAATCCCCTGCCTCTTCTCCAGAACACCACGCCTTGGGCCTCCATAGAGCAGGATGTTACTTCATGTTTATATTTAATAACCTCCTCCCTTCCAGCCTCCAAGAAGGAGGTCTTGGGACTAGCACATTATCCGATAGCTCAGGAGGCTTGGATTTAATTTGCTTGATTCACTACAGGCTTTTTGTTTGACCTGAGGCTGATCACTTTGGATGAAGGCCACAAGGGGATTTAGGTAGAACCCAGATCCTCGCCAGTCTTGCTTATCCAATACCTAATTTTCTGCTGGTTGGCATGTGCAAAATTGCCTCAGCCCTGATTAGAGCCAGGCAATTTTTATGGAAGCATTCTCTGTTTGCTCAAAAATGCACTTTCGTGTTGATGGAAACTATCTGCAAATTTGTACCAGATTTGACCAATTGTTTCAGCCAAAAAAATAATATTGGAAATGTCAAGATGATTTGTTTGAACATTTTAAAGGAAAATATTTTTGAAGCCGTTCCATTTTGAATAAATAATCAAATATTCAGTGGAATAAAACTAGAGCTTGATTCACCCTCATCTTAGGTAAGAACCCCAAAGAGTCCATTTGTTTCTTATTGTCAGTGACATCTAAAGGGAGAAAAAAAGGAATAGTTTCTAGGAGAGCAAACATATCTAACAGTTAGTGACTCAGATTTCTCTATGAATAAGAAAAAAATTTAATATTTTGTTTTATGATCAAGGAGACAGGAGCTGTCAAAACAGACAACACCTTCTAGGCAAAAGCCTAAAGAGTGAAAATGTGGTGTTCTTTTATGTCTACAAGCTGATCTAGGGACATAATTTCCAGTTAAAAATCCAACATAGAATTTAACATCTAACTGTATTTTAGAGACAAGATTTATGCGCAGAGGCCTGATTTTTCTCCCAGCATTTCTTATTAACAATTTGTTATCCTCTCTTGAACCAGTTCATTAGCTTATGATTGTTCAGATCATTTCAAGTCATGCTCTTTCTCTATCATTCTTATACACAGTATGGCTGCTATATGAGCTAGAAATTCCATTGGATGGATTGAAATGTGAAAAGTAGTTACTGTGTTTCGTGGAGTCCCTCTAGATATTTATGCAGTTGGTTGTTTTCTTTAGTGCTAATTTTTGCAGATAATTCTTCCTCATCACCCAAAGACTCTATGCTGCCACAAGGGTCAAGTAGAATATTGAGTTTTTGACAGTCTGTATACTTAAGGCACAGCTTATTTACCCAAACCTAAATGCCTAATGGTAATTGAGATGGCCAGACATACCTTCCTGGCTTCTAGCTTCTCTTGGGAAGGATATGAACTTTCTGTGGGAACTACACATCTGCCATCCTTATACAGAGGTGCTGCATTCCCAAGTATGTCTCAAATGCAACTGAACCGAACCCAAAAACCTTCAGGGCTTTTCTTCACTGAGATCCTGGCATTCAAAGAAAAGGTTCTTGCTAGGACTGTGTAACTTCTGAAATAAAAATAATGCCCCTAAATGCTCTGGAGGTCTGCAAACAATCTATGAGTTGAATAGTCCAAGCTCTGTTCATCAAATTGTTTTAACTCATTGTAAAAACCAGAAGTTCATTGCTTTATTCTGAAGACACTAAAAGGCGATAAAGGGGCACGGGGAAGGGAAAGGAGGAGGAAAGCCAAATTATTGCCTTCAGTTTATCAGAAAGTTTGGGGACGATTCCTGGGCAGATACATAGAAGTCTTTTTCTCTTCCTCACAGCTAGTTCCAACACCATTATCAGTTCAGAAATTTTATTGTGTAGGATCATGTTTAGAATTTGTGTATCTCTTAGTGTAACAAACATATTTCTTGAACTGACAAATAACTTGAAGACTTAGCCTGAAATCGAAGCTTTCTATAATTCAGTGGAAACTGAGAAATGAATTATGTTAAACACCAGCCCTTTATGTTACTAAATCCATGGTAATTTCATTCTTTTGCATTTTTTCCATTTTCACAATTTTTTTATGGCTGAAGGTATAGGATTCCTTTATGTTTAATCATGTCCACAGTTTTAGAATACGTGGATACATGTATGCACGTATGTGAGTGTGTATCTGTCTGTGTGCGTGGGCACGTGTGCTGTCCCTCCTCTGTTCTAAAGCATGGTGTGCCCACTCATAGGCAGATGGAGCACTAGAAGCTGCAAACTTGACTTCCAGTCCCTGTCCCTGTGTGATTTATATCCTAATCTTGTCTGTTGTCTCCAGCACATGGATTCAATGAAGTGTGAGATGCTCTGCCTAGGAGTAAAAATATATAGTAGATTTTTCCATTTGTTAATGAAGTTCAACAGGCATCTGTGCAGAGAACATACAATGATCAGGCTGCTTATGTGCAAATGTGGTCTTTCTCAGTGACTTCTGTAAGCTCATAAACTTCATTTATCTACACCCAGTAAGCTATTTTCAGTGAAAGCTTCATTCTGAATGAACCCGTTACAGGCTGGTTTTCTGTAGCTGACAAATCCATAATTTCTTTTCTAATTTTAAAAGCATTCAAAACTCCATAAGTTAATCACAGCTTTCTGACTTAAGATAAGGTTTGATGGATACCTTTTTTCCACCAACTAGTAACAATCCTTTAGAATTCAGTTAACTTGCTTTGAATTCACTGAATCATTTCGTTTGTCATAACACAGTCTTTTATGACCTTTTGTGTATAAATAGGGAAAATTAATTGCTTCTGGCAACTTCAAAGTGTTGTTTCACTATACATTTAATCATTAGCTTTAAATGCTCCCAAACTAATGTTCCAAGACATTACAAAGAGGTAATAAGTTCAAAGCAATATGAAACATAAAGCAGGACTCTAGAGTGAGTTGAAAGGATTTTCTTTAAATATATAAGAGCTTTCAAAACCATTGTACAAAACTTGGAGGAATTTTGGCCAGAACTAAAAGAAGAGCTTTACTCCCATATTTGAATGAATTACCAGATCTGCTAGATACTGTATGCCCTTCTGAACTCAAACAATCTGTCTCCAAGAAATAAAAAGTACAAAAATAAGTTTAATTGGTTCTGATATATGTCTAGATTTATGCTTGTGACATATTAATAAAGCTGATGAACAGCTCACATGCACAATATGAAATCTCACAAAACTCGTGAGTTCTGTACTATCATTTATAGCAGAAACTTAAAATAGGGAATTTTCTTTTACGCGTTCAGATTCCTTTTGTTTTCCTTCGCACAAAGGATTAGGTTCAATTGTTTATGAAAATACACATTTCACAAAAATGTTTTATTTTGAAGGAGTTGCTTCCCCAAACCATGTCAGCAGCCCTCAAAATATCCATACACTTGGATCCCAGGCACTCTGAATGCCTAGAAAAAACGCCTTTGTCCTGGGGAGAGTCACAACAAGGTGTGATGCTGTTACAAGTGATTTAATAATCATAAGAGACAACATGCAACACAGGTGAGTATAAGAAAGTCTCATGCACTTTGGGGAGATTTAATGCCTGCTACAAAGCCCATTGTAACCACATCTTTCCTACGTGGGATTTGGATCATGACCATAATATTGTTCTACATTGCCTTCAATCTTTACCCATAATTGGCAAACTGAGAGCAGCAAGATCCAGGCTGTCACTTTTTTCAGCTTCCAATGCAAAACTGCCCATGCATGAGTTTCATGCTGAAAACATTTAGTGCTGTTGCATAAAATGAAAATTTGTGAGTGTGTGTGAGTGCCAGCACTGAGCTGAGCACAAGTGCACGCTGCACATGCACACGATGGGTGTTTGTCAGAGCTCTGCCCGAGGGCACAGTGGCACCAGGAGCTCAGGGAGCAGAGTTCTGAGCTTTGCTCTAACACGGCCTTGCCTTGTGTCAGTGAGCACTGTCTGAGCCTCAGATTCCCCTAAACAGAAGGTGCCATTGCAGGCATTTATCCTTCTTGCAGCAATAACCACAAAGATGCAGCTGTCTTCTAGTAAATATAGACATCTACAGCTTCCAGTTCTGTGGAGGTGTGAAATCATATTCATTAATGCAGCCTAATAACCTGAAAAATATATTTCTGTAGATTTTTAGAAAAAATGTGATCATGAAGTTATCACAACTTTATCTTTATTGAAATTGGAGACTTGTTCACCATCCCAAATACCTCTACATACTGGCCAGATGTACAGGAAAAGGGGATGACAGCCAGGTACAGGTTTACAGACAGTCTCCAGCAGTCAACAGCCTTACTCAACTCCGTCCAGGGATACTGGCTTAGGCTGAACCCTGAAAACATGGGACACTTTTTCCCTGTGCAATTTACCCAAATGCTGCTCATCTTTCGGAAGCTGAATAATACCTGTTCTTTCACTAGCCATTGTCTGGAGGTGTAGAGGAGAAGAAATAATTTGCCTAATTTGGCTTTTAGCTCTTTTACCTTTATGCATAATGAATACATGCCATAAACCCTCTAAAAATAGAATATTATTAATTAAATAGTAATCAAGAGCTAAAGAAAATTCTCTTTCCCTTGGCTTAGTCAGTTCAGTTCATACTGTTTTAAAACGAGAAATAAATCTAAAGCTAAAATGTTCTCTATATAAATCTGCAGAAGATCATCTGAGATAGACAGCACCACATATGTTTATAGTTGAGAATCTGGCAGCCAGAAGATGTAGCAACTGATGGTCAAGATGTTTTGGTTCAGAGTTGGAAAGTAAATAATTCCTGAGAGGAAGGATTCTACAGTTCTGGGCAGCTGATCCAGTAATAAAATAAATAAGCAATAAAATCCACTTCCTGTTTTGAGAGTTCACATTTCATACTGGCAAAATTCTCCTATTAAATTCAATTTCATGCTTCCATAAATAAACCTGGCACCTTTTTAAACACTTTTCCATCTGTTTTACAACTAGAAGTGTATTATTTAATGCACTCTTGGGATTCACACCAATGGGAAAAGGACTACTTGTATAGAACACAACATTTTAGTTGGAAAGAGTACAGAAAAATAATCACTAGCTTCCCTAAATTCTCAAACAATTGTAGCAGAACTCTGATGTAATCACTTTTACCAGGCAGGAGAAAGAAACTTTTTTCTTTTGTGCATAAATTTTATTTTTATTCAACATGAAATATATTTTGAAGCAGAACAGAATATCTACTTTTTTGTTTATGAAGAGATATTTCTTCTGAAATAGGGAAAATAGCTCCTAACAGTGTAAAGAAACAATCAAGCGAGTTAATCCCGGAAACTCTTTCAGTCAGAAGTTATCTCTATTGACAAAAGAGATCTAATGACAATGTAAGTGCTATTTTTTAATTCTTCATGCTATTTGCATGTATAGAATCCTGAATGCTGTGCATCCTGAATTGCTGTGCAAAAGCTCCATTATGTTTATTTCATATGTGATAATATATAAATTTCAGATAATAAAATGAAAATGTGGAACCGTTTGCCCCAGTCATCAGGAAGCCAGAGGCGGTCAGACATCTTGAGACACAGAAAAAGGCACTAGGTGCCTGAGTCCTGTATATCCATCTAGGATTAGTTCTAAGGACAACTTATAGGTTTTTTGCTGTTGTCCTTGATTTTGGACTGAGATGCAGTGATGGAATAGAGTGAAAGCACTTGAGCTGCATGCCTCTGTTCTGTACTCACTGATTTTTCTGCTGTTTCCAGTATATAATTCAGAAGATATGTGGCTTAGCTTCTTATTTTAAAGTGTGAAAGGCAGCAATGTCAGCACTCGGGGCAGTGAACCTCTTAACCTCCCCAGCACTCCAATAAACACCAAAACACCTACTGAGCTCACAAAGCTCCCACACACAGAATTTCCACGAAAGCATTGGCAAAGACTAAGGAGAAATCTTTAAGCCATAGTAGAAATTAACACTGCATGATAGTTCTTAGGAAAAAATATAGGGTGTGACAAGGGAAAAACTGTCTCATCATTGTTGGATCTTTGTTTTGTGTTCTTAAAACTGCACTTTAACTAAAGCCTTTGACATACAATGATGATCACTTTCCTTGCGACAGCAAACTAAAACCACAGATACAGTGCTCACAACAAAAGGCAGCAGCTCTGATGGCAGCTAAAGAAGTCAGACTGAATATTGTGGAAATGATGAAGAATATTTTTTTTATTCCATCTGACCTTGCACCCACTGCAGATGAAGGATACACATAGGTAAAGAGCATCCACAGCAGGATAAAAGCTTACAGGTGAGAATCCTGTGTCTCCAGTGGCTTGTCCAAAACCAGAAATTGGTTTGTTAGTTGCTGTTCCTTACCTTCATTCATGGAAAATGGAAATGGCTTGTCAATCCCATTTCATTACTTTCTTTCTTGGGTGCCCATGAGCACACATGCAAACCAAATATTCCTGTAGTTAGACCCATCCCAAATCCTAGCATGAACCAGAGAAGGCAGGCAAGGATCCTCAGCTCTAACATGTGCTGTGGATATTCTCATCAGTCAAAGGCCCTAATCCATGAGCTACAGGCTTTGAATGGCTTTGACCCCTTTTGGTCAGACATCTGTAGAGAGGCCTCTTGAAGTTTCAAATATGATGCATATCCTCAACATGCTGAATCCAGATGATGTTCTTATTTCTGCACTGTAGAGAAATTTTACCTTTTTAAGCAATAGTTGGGAAAATTATTTAATACTGAATTTCTGATTTGGCCTCCACATTGTCCTTGTTGCAGGGGCAGATTTACTAGGGGATCAAAGGAACAAAAGGCAACAGTACCCCTTGATTATATGTGCACTCATAAATTAACCCGTTCCAGAGAGCATTCCCGGGGTACTGGAAATCAGTCAGTCATATATACTGGTAAATTGTTAACAGAGTCCTTGGCATGGTTTTGACCCAGGTCAATGAGCACACTCCCAGACAATTCCTAGGAAAGTGTAGAAGTTACAGTGGGCCAAGAAGCCCTCTGAAGAGTCACTATGGATGCCACCACACTGTTCTGGAGTGTAAGAGAGTTCAGCAGGATGGTTATGGGCTGTTTCATGCTAGTTATTTCCATTGGCAGAGGATAACATTGGAAGTGAATCTAACAGAGTCACGCAACCCTTACAATTGCTGCTTTATGCTTGGCAGTATTGGGATCAAACAACGAAAACATTGCTTGGAATGGCTGCATCCAGTTGCATCCAAAATGACTTTCAACTTCAGAACAGGAAAAATGTTTAGCACCTCTGTCAGAAACACAGACAGGAAGAATAAGTGCACTTTCAACCAGTTCTACAATGACACCAGGCTGTGTGATGTGGTCCACATGTTGGAGGGAAGGGATGCCATCCGGAGGGACCTTGGCAGGCTTGGGAGGTGAGTGTGTGCAAACCCCATGAAATTCAACAAGGCCAAATACAAAGTCCTACACCTAGGTCATGGCAAGCCAAGCACAAGTACAGGCTGGTCAGAGAATGTGGGAGCAGCCCTGGGGAGAAGGACTTGGGGGTATTGAAAGATGAGAAGTTCAACACAACCTGGCAACCTGTACTTGCAACCCAGAAAGAAAACTGTATCCTGGGCTGCATCCAGAGCAGCCTGGGCAGCAGGTCAAGGGAGAGGATTCTGCCCCTCTGCTCTGCTCTGGTGAGACCCCACCTGGAGTTCTGTGTCCAGCTCAGGGATGCCCAACATAAATAGGATGTGGACCTGTTGGAGTGAGTCATGAGTGACACATCCTGAGTCCAGAGGAGGCTGTGAAGATGATCAGAGGGCTGTAAAACCTCTCCTGTGAAGACAGACTGAGAGAGCTGGGGCTTCTCAGCCTGGAGAAGAAAAAGCTCTGGAGAGACCTCATAGCAGCCTTCCAGTAACTAAAGGGGGATTATATAATGGGCACAAACCTTTTAGTTGGATCAGTTGAAGTAGGAAAAGGGTTAATGGTTTTAAATTGAGGTAAGGTCAATTTAGATTAGATATAAGGAAGAACTTTTTTACAATTAATCTGGTAAACCACTGGAACAGGTTGCCAAAAGAAGTTCTGGATGCCCTGTCCCTGCAAGTGTTCAAGGCCAGATGGGATGGGGCTCTGACCAGCCTGGTCTGGTGTAAGGTGTTCCTGCCCATGGCAGGTGCATTGGAAGTAGATGACCTTTAAGGTCTGTTCCAAACCATTCTATTACACTATGAAATAGACTTTGGGCTTTTTTTAAATTTCTCCTGTTGCTTCTGCTATTTAGGTATTCATCTCCTAAAGTATCAATAGCTGGTTGTAATAGAAATACACAGAATTCAAAAGCTTTTGGCCTACTTTGTTTCAAAGAAGCAGATTTGTCCTTTCTTGTTGCTTAAAGGCTGCATGACATTTTTAGCCAGTATTTCCCATCAGCATTTCCTTTTTTGTTATTTAGGGACTAACAAGAGCCCCAAAGTATTTCCTGCATTCACAGCTTGTAACCACTGCCTAGGGATTTCAAGCACATAAATCTTTTTAGCTTTTCACAAGCAGAAATTGCCTTGTCGTGATCCCAATAATCACCTCATTGATTCATACAGTTTCCTTGGGTTTTGATGCAATGTAGTAAAGTGCCTTGGAGTTTTGTGAGTGTGTGTGTGTGTATGTGAAGGTGCATATATGTATGTGAATATACACATAGATAACAGGATGCTATACCTCGGTAGAAACTGCTGGACCAGCCACCAAACTGGCAGTCTTACAAGCAAATAGCGTGTCAGTGCACCTGGAGCAAAGCTTTGAACTTCAGTTCAAGAGTGTTTGGTTCTCTGCTCCCACTGCTCCTGTTGCAAAGCTGTTCTAGGATCCAACTGCTGTAACAGATAAGAATCTTCTGATTTCCAGATTGAGTCTGTTCAGGGACCAATTTATACCTTTCTGTTGTTGTGCCAGCATCATCCTTTTGTTCAAATCGCAGTACTTTTTCTGTGGTATTTATCTCTCTGATGTATTTATAGAATGTAATTACATTGCTTCTTGATTTTGATTTGTCAGGCAAGACAAATTAAATAAACCCACTGTTCTCTGACCATACCTGCTGTTCTTTTCTGCACCCATCTTTCCTCAGCACGAGTTACTGGAATTGCACTCAAGACTAAAAAGTAACATCTTATTTGTACTTTGTAAAACACCAATTATCCCTTACTTATCTCTGCATAATTTTGATAGTAGTCTTGCAAAGAATTCATACTGTGAAATTCATCATGATATCAGCGATTTCCGGCTGATGAGGTCTTCATATCACCACCCTGTAAACAGACACATCCAAATGTAATTTTAATCTTGTTGAAGCCCAGCCCAATCCCACAATACTCAATATCCCGCAGTTCCTCCACATTCATCCCCTTCTAATTCTGTACCTCTTACAGGCTTCAGGGAACATCTTTTGTATCAATACCGAAACAACAAAGCCATTTCCTCCCAGTCTGGGTTTCCCCTCATGCCAATGGCTCTAGTGCCCTTTCAGGCCAAATCCTAACCACCTTTGCAGTTCCATTACTGAGCCCATCTTCTCTGGCCTTGCTGGTAATCTCTCAGTGGCCACCACATTAAATGTTTTCATCAATGTCCAGAGAGTTTATATTTGCCTCATTTCCTCTATCTGGAATTGTTTGTTCTTAAAAAAGAAAATGGATGGTTAGTTTACCATTATCTGCATTAGATAAACTCTTTCAGTGGCTGACCTCCATGCCTTTAATAATTCTTTTATTCCAATCTTTTTAAAAGACATCAGATTGCTGAACTAAAATCTGGGTGATCTCTAGTTGCTCAGACCATTTTCTTATTCCAACTTCTTTACTGTGTGTGATGTGTCTCCAAATATTAGGCACTGAACAGGTTTTATGAGTTTATTAAAAATAGCTATTGCAGCGCTTGAAATTTTGTTTGCCAGTTTCCTCTTGGGATTGTACTTATTTTCCACTTTTCACCTCCTGGAGTACATTAGATATCTCAAATTGTGTTTCTACCTTGATTCTGCAGATTTCCATTTCTATACATTAAAAAATACGTCCTTGGTTTTTTTCTCCATGTCCAAAATCTTTGTTTATTTCCATGAAATCTGAGCTAAAGTATAATTCTGTTTTCAGCCTACACTTGCTTTATTCTTCATTTCTACTCTATCTTCCCTACATTCTAGCCCTACTTATTTTTCCACCCTTGTTCTTTTTATTCACAGGGCTGAAGAATCTTCTGCTATGTGCTTTAATATTCTTTGCAAGGTCCAACTCAGCTTGACTCTTTGTTATTTTCACTTTATCTACACATTTTTTGGCCTCTAAGGCAGTTTTCTTTGTTAATCAGTCCTTTTTCCCCTAATCAATGTAGGCACTCTGCTTATTTCTAATATTCTTTTTTTTTTTTTTTTTTAATCTGGTCAGATCTGAAATCACTTCCTGCAAGTTTCCTTTTCTTTTTTTTTCTCTCTGAGACAGAGACTAATGATAAGTTTTGCACCCTTGACTTTAAGGCTTCTTCTACATTCAAGTATCAAATTCAAGTCCAGCTGAAGTAACTGTCTAGTTTCCACTATTTATCAAAATTTGCCCTCTGGAAATTAACGTTAATGTTTATGAAATAAATTTTCATTTAATTTTAACTCATTATTTCATGGTACCTCAGGCCCAGTGTCATTCTCCATGAACAACATCAGCTTGTTTGGAAGGCTACAGAATGGAAGATATTGGGCCCTTCTATTTTTTCTGTACTTTTGACCTAAGCATGACTTACTATTTGGTCACTGGTACTTTTTGCTATAGCTATGCTTGTAGAGGCTGCTGTGACACGGTCTTTGTGTCTCAGACCCACCAGGCACAGTCTGACACTATCATCAATTATTGCCAAGCTCTCTCTGCCTTCAGAATATGTTGGACACATCCAAACTCTGTGTGGGGTACTTCTGCGTCCATGCAAATTCCTAAACTGAGAAACTTTCCAATCCTGCTGATCATTTCTTGCCAGAACCATGTTGGGATACAGTTTAAGACATTCTGATTGGTTGGTACACCCATTTAAGGATACAGTGAGCCCATGTCCATACCTGAGCATTGCTTAATTTACAAGGTAGCTTATTTTTTTGGTCATCCCAGTACTCACAGATAATGAGTGGGAAGTGGGAGGAAGATTTCATCTTTCCCGTTTGCCTGTCAGAAAGACAGAGCAAACTTGAGTTCCCACTTCCGAGTATGCCAGTCTGTTCATTGAGCAATGAGACGGTGAACTTGAAAAAATCCAAATGCTGTTGCTGCAGGAAGAATATCAGGCTCTCTGATGTGTTATGGCAAGGCTTACCTCAACAATGGGATCCAGACTCCTCACCTTTGATGTTGGACGAACACCATATGGAGAAGGAGATAACCACTTTACCAGTGGGTTTAGCAGAAGTTTGGTGGGGAATAGAATTTCAGTTCCTTGAGGGAGACATTTAGAAAGAAAAGCACCATAAGCATTTTACAATATTGAAAAATTCATTTATTCTTGGGTTCTTGCCAGGAAATTTACCTTCGATTAATCTGACATTATACTGCAATGCAAAATGGAAACTTCTCGATTCAGTTTAGGCAAATGAAATCAGGTGGATCTCTAAAAAAAAGGTACTTTTCTTTCCTATTTTAAAAAATATCTAAAGCTCCAGAGTAAACTCAGGGGAAGACATTGCAGTAATGCTTTGTGTTCTGTCTGAATAGTATAAGTGTATTTTTCAGAGACCCTCAATATGTTTAAGTTTCGGCTTGTTCAGTTGTTTGAGATTTATTTTTCTTTGAATGTGAGAATGTAGATTTTGATACAATACAGCATGCTATGAGTCAAACCATGCTGAACGGCCTCTGAGAAGCCATGAGCAATGAACAGAAAATTCTGAAAGATGTACAGGTTATGAACAATGGATAAACTTAAAGGTTTTTCATGAAAACTAGACACATTTCTATAAACCATTTCATTTCATGAATAACATATTAACTCCACAGAAATAAAGATCACTTCCCGAAATTGAATCTCAACAAAATAAAAAGACAAATCTTACCAGATTTTTCATTCATAGTTTATAATTCTGAGATTTTTCCTTATACACTTTGAACTGTTCCACATTTACAAGATCATATATTCTTTGAGAGTGGAAAAAATACAGTTTTGAGATTCAAAATGTTTAAAATATGTACCAAGACATAGGGTTGATACGAGAGGGAAGAAATTCTGTTTTGCATGTATATCCTGCTGCTGTGATATCAGCAGCAGGCAACCCTAATACATTGGGTTAAGAGTACTCATCATCTAGGTAAGGGACATAAAAAGTAATTAATCAATCAGAAGGAAACAACTCTTTGCCTAAAATGTTATCATGCTTGTGAGAAAGACAGGACTGAAAGACAGTTCTTTTACTGAAAGAATAATTGAACTGTTTTTACAAACATTACTTGATCTTAAGGATTATCTATATGTAGTTTTCACTGTCTCCTATTTCCTTCCAGTAGCAATATTATCTCTACCAATGCAGCTCAGATCTAAGAGAGAATTACTTTATATCAGCTGGGACTTATGAATTAACAGAGATGCCATCTTCAGAAAGAGGAAGCAGACACTAGCTTTTATCTACCAAATTCTTTCAGGTTCTGAAGAAATAAGCACTCTTCTATTTGTGGAGTTTCACATTCATGTTTCAAATATGATCCCCTGGCTACAAATTCCCATACAGAATCAGAAACTTGCAGTAATTTATAAAACATTCTTGTGAAATACTAGATGCAGAGGTAATGTGATGCTTGCAATAGGTTGCGTAGTGTTACATGAAATGCTTTACAGTGATCTGGAGAGAGAAATGGTATCTGTAGACAATAAAAGCCTGAAAATCAAAAAGTAAAAGAAAAATGGTCACAGAAGATTTTGTCAGCATGGCTGATCTGGGGACAATACTGCAGGTTAGTTTTTTCTGTGGTTGCTTTGCATCTGCTCCTAAACTGCAATGCAACGCCGCTGTTTTTCGGTGAGAAAACGTTCAAGCTCGAAGACTAGGTGTGGGTACTATAAGGGACAACATTTATGACCATCTGCAGGACATACACTGCAATAGTTCCCCAAGTTAATTCCTGTTTCTATCCTAGTAAGTTCAGTTGACCTAGAGTACTAAAACATATGTTAGTTTAAAGACTTCTTTTGATGAAGAATCTATACAATTTCTAAATATCCAGAAAGTTACCTAAAATTATATTAGAACAAATGTACCTATTAGTCACCTCATTCTGAACCCACACATTTCTCCTTCTGTTTCTCCTTGAAGATCATGAAATTTCAAAGGCAAAGGGAAAATCAACATATTCAGACTAATCAAGACCTGATATTCTGAGAAGTACCCTTCCTCTCTTTTATTTTTCTTATGCTCCGCAAAGAATGCTGAAGGTGATACAGACTTTAAAAAATAATTCCCTTTTTAATATGCATTCAGATTGGTGAAAAAACCAAATTAACTGAAGATATCTTTAAGGTACTTAAATGTTCACAACTGGTGTAAATCACAGATGACATGGGACCCCTAGAACCATCACGCTTACATCAGACATCTAAAGTCTGAAATGTTTTTGAAAGAAACAGAATGGAAAATATATATACAAGAAGTATTGGTGATTTAAAATACTTCCATAAATTTATCTTCTGAGACATCAAACATGTAAATATTCCTTTCTTTCCATCTTTGCTTTGAACTGAAAAATTGTTAGGTAGCACAAGTGCAGCTGCTTTTCTAATATGAAGGAATCTAAAAAACTTGCTTTTCAGGTAGTATTTGCAAGCAAATACCCCTATTTATATCTCAGGTATATCAGTTGATATTTTATTAACAGAAGTTACTGCTGTCCAAGCTTCAGATTCTTTCTCAAACCGCTCAAGTAAACTGCAAGCTCTGCTTTGACAGCCACCAGAAAGCATGACCAGGAAGTAGGAGGAAGGGTGTATAATGTCCCCTCTGAGACAATATGGCACAAAAGTATTAAATTCTTGTCAGACAGTTGATGAATTTTAAAAGCTTTATGTTTTTCTAGGACATGTATCTTTTCTGGCTGGTATTCTCAGCAGGAATGGTACATGTTGCTTCTGGGAATGGCACCGCAGCTGGCCTTAATCTAATGGTTTCCTACTTCCATTGAAATGAGTTTGCTTTTGTTCGTCTTGAATAAAACTTGGTTTTCCCCTCTCCCTCTTGAGTTCTTTTTCTTCTGTTATGTTTTTCTAATCTGTCTCGAGATCTTGCTTGACTGGTCTCATATCTTTCAGCCCTTATTTCTCTCATTTAATAATTTGTGTTGCTCTGCAGGTTAGCTTTCCTCTCTACATCATTCATTATATCAAATCCTCCTCTTCATTTCTGATAACCTTGATATTTCAATCATCTGCTTCCTTCAGTTTCCCCAGCTGCTCTAACAATGCCACCTATAATGTTTCCTAATGCTGCTCATTGTCATACTTAGGACCTCATTTTTCTAACAGCCTAGAAATCTTATGTTTTCTATTTGTCTCTGATCTGAGTGTTATTTAACTTGTCACTGCAACAAGAGTAAGACTTTTGTCTAAAAAAGTTGCTTAGCTTTAGATAATATCATTTGATGTTTTTCAATTACAAGCTTTTTAATGGTTAGTGCTGTGATATCACTGATTTGATGATTGGCACAACACAGAGCTTTTTAAATTAAAAGGAGCTGTACAAATAAACTTAGCCTTTTCACTTCTACCTCAAAACTACATATATCTTTCATATTATGCTATCTAGTTCCTATTTATTAACTCTGCTGAATTGAATGGGCACACTGACTTTTAAAATATTATACTAATGCAATTTAATTCCATTTTACAAGAGCTCCAAATGCATAATGAAATAGTTTGATTCTTGATTTTTAGTTTGTTGTCTTAATATTCAAAGAGAATATTGCAATAGAGTTTTTCCCTTACTTGTGGTCTATACATAAAAATTTTTATTTTTTACAACTTCTTCTTTCATCACCAGTGCTTGATTTTTTTAACAAAACTTAGTTTCGTGAACTGTGAAATGTAGGTGATAAACTTAACTAGTTTTCTCATTGGCATTGCTATGATTCACATGCTTCCTATATGGTACTGGAATTTCTCTAAGCAGGAGAATCAGAGTATGATTCAGAAGAGGCAGCTGTGGTGTTTTCATATTTTCCAATAATCATGTGGAGTGCAAAAAGAGGAAGCAATAGCACCAGGTTCTGGAATTGTGACCCACAGCTGTCATTGATAATGGCACCATGATGAGATGATGTGATCTTTAGTAATAGAGCACAATAGAACACNCCCCCCCACTCTCTCTTTTCCTCTTTCTGTTCCTTTTCCTATCCCTCTTTAATAAGATCATTTAGTTGTGTTTATTTGTTTGTTTTTATTTCAATAAACGGTTTTCAAATATAATATTGCCGTGTCCGTGCTTGATTTTTCATCAGAAAAATCTATCGAAAGAATCCTTCCCGGCTCCCCCTTTTATAGTGGAACGGGACAGTGATAAACTTAACTAGTTTTCTCATTGGCATTGCTATGATTCACATGCTTCCTATATGGTACTGGAATTTCTCTAAGCAGGAGAATCAGAGTATGATTCAGAAGAGGCAGCTGTGGTGTTTTCATATTTTCCAATAATCATGTGGAGTGCAAAAAGAGGAAGCAATAGCACCACGTTCTGGAATTGTGACCCACAGCTGTCATTGATAATGGCACCATGATGAGATGATGCGATCTTTAGTAATAGAGCACAATAGAACACAGATCAAGGCACTACATGATTGTAACAAAAAGGTATCTTTCTCAACAAACCAGTTAAACATTACGGGGCAGTGTGAAAATAAATATATATGTGTGTGTACGTACACACACACACACACACACACACATATATACATGCACGTGCATATATATAAATATACATTTATGTATAATTTCCCATTTTTGACATTTCTTCTTATCAGGTTATAGTTTGTCATGGAAATGACAGAAAAAAAAAATAGGTGGGGAGAGGATGATGAGGGTGGTGAGGCACTGGCATAGGCTGCCTAGAGAAGCTGTGGACGTCTCTGGAAGTGTTCTAGGTCAGGTTGGATGGGGCTCTGATCAATCTGGTCTAGGGAAAGGTGTCCCTGCCCATGGCAGGGGTGTTGGAAGTAGATGACCTTTAAAGTCTGTTCCAACCCAAACCATTCTCTTGTGCTATTAAAAAAAAACAAACAAAAACCCAAACCAAACAAACAAGCAAGCAAAACACTACAAAAAACTTCAACAAACAAGCAGAAACAAAACCCCCTGCTGTTTGCTAAGCTAGTCAGAATGAAGATCTAGTTTGAAAGAAACATGAGATATTTTACGCTCATACTACTAAAGCAAAAAGCTAGAAGAAATTGGAAATAGTATTATACTGCAGAAGATTCTTGGCAACCTCAGCTCTAGGTATTGCTAACTGTGTAACCTGTAATATACCATTCTGGCAGGGGCACAGACTGATGGATATAAAAAAGTTAAAATTATATTAAAAATAGCACAAAGAACTGGAGAAAAATATGGCTGACAGACGGTACCTAACATCTACAAAAGGTTTCCACAGAGACATATGTCATGAGCTATTCATATTGAAACAGCAAATACACTGGCCTTCTAATTATTTTAGCATTAGAATTGGTTTTATGCTAGCCAAGCAAAAGGACCCTGTAATGGTACAGGGTAGGATAATAAAAGAAGAATGTTTAACCTTTCCTCCAAAGCAATTTAGCCAGATCCTCTCCTAACAAAACTCAATTGGCTCCAGGAGGGCTGCACCAGAGAAAAATTCATTCCAGGATTTTTTTGCAATGTGAAATTCCGCTCACCCATGTTTCTGTGTTTTCATTTAATCTGAAAAGTAATGACACATAGCAGACTTCCCTTCTGCTGAGGAGAGATTCACCAGCACTCAGAGCTGGGCCCTGTCCTGCCAGGGACTGTCAGATATAGAAGGTTCATCCACCTGCTGCTGCCTCAGTCCTGGCAGAAGCCTCTGGTTTTGTTCTCCATCAGCATCCTGCCCTGTTGTGTATGAGGCTCCCTGGTAACATCTGTCATTACCAGCATTGTGAAACACAGCAATCTCACTGCTGAGATCTCTTGTGTGTCTGTGCTGATTGCATTGTTTTCTTTTGCTATTAAATAACAGCAAAAATCCTTTTTTTTAAATATTTCACAACTTCTGTAATTCCAGCACTACTCCAACTACCTCATGAGTCTGGCAGACAGCCAATTCATCTTAAATACTGCTATAAACAGCCAGGGATGGGAGCTGCCTGGGTTTGAGTTGTAGGGTTATACCCAGATGCTGCCTAAAGAAATTCCAAATTCTTACAAAACAAATCAGACTGGGCAGGAGCCACACACACACATACAAACACACATGACAATAACACAGCACATCAAAAAGCCTGTATCTGAGACAGAATATATGACATGAGGACTTGAGTGGCAAATAGCTGCATATAAATGAAACCTT
The DNA here is from genome assembly GCA_013397845.1 of Melanocharis versteri. Classification (NCBI taxonomy): domain Eukaryota; kingdom Metazoa; phylum Chordata; class Aves; order Passeriformes; family Melanocharitidae; genus Melanocharis; species Melanocharis versteri. The sequence continues at coordinate 1,433,840 of VZTG01008661.1, read as the reverse complement.
TCATCTTTTCTGAGATTCAGAACTACATAGAATTTTAATATTTTAAGAACTGTCTTCTCAGAGATACCTGAAAATTCTGTATTTATTTTCTCTGATAACTCCATCATTTGAAAATATGAAGTAACAAACAATTTTCAATAGTGGTTTTCCATTGAGCATTTTTCTCTGAATTTTCATTTATGTGGAAAGATCCTGAAAAAGAAGCTCCTTCTTTCTCAGTTTTGGAACAGTTCTTTGACTTTTAACTTGTCAGCGAGAAACATGAGTGTTTGAGAAAATATATATGTTATTTTTGAAGCTTTGGTATGAGGAAAGAGTATAATTTATTATTCATAGTTATTTTCATGGTGATAGGATGCCAGTCACTAAAAACATAAAGTAGGAAACATCACCCTTCTTCAGAGTTAATTAACATTAAATAGGGACACAAATAAGGCTGCTTTTTGTGCTTTTTTTTTTAATGTGGCTAATTTCAGAAAATGTTATTCATTCATACAAATTAATTTAAAGGAAGATTTTTCTGATATTGCTTGTTTATATTCTTATTGCAGGTCTTCGTAAAGCTGTCCATAAACATTTTAAATGCAACTGTAGGAGTATTCAAGTTGTTTGAGACTTCATGCATATTTTGTTTTGGGGTAGTTCCAACACTTTTGGAAGAGTTTAGTGAATAAACAGTGAAAATGCATGCCCAAAACCCCAGACCAATAAACAGAAAACGCTCACATTTTCTAGATTTCATAAATTATATAAGCCCTTATTTCACATTTCTACAGTTCTAGTCTTCCAGAATCTCCGAACGCCCTCATATGAAGGGAAAATTCTGCTGCTACATAAACATTATTTGAAGTTGTACCATGTTTAAACTGCATGTATTTCCACCAGATGTCAGCAATGCACTCTCTAAACTCCAGCTGTCACAGGCCTCATGCTTTCCCGGCGTTACAGAAATCATGTAACACACTGCACCGTGTTTAAGCAACCAGAGAAAAACAAAACGACCATCATTGCTTCTGAAGAGACTCATGACATTACTAAGCTTGTCCAGCTAATAATGTGGTTCATTACTTAGTTTCTTCTGGGAAGGAGGTTTTATTACACATTGGACCACTAACATGCTCATTGTTTTTTTCTCCCTATCTCTGTACAAAACTGATTTTCACATCCTTATTATCTCTGTGAACGTTTTCCTCTATTAGACTGTCAATAATAATGCATTTGGGTTTATTTTTCTTTTTTTGTGAGACTGTAGAGGAATAAGAAATAATAAATATATTTTGGACACTAATGCTGTGGTAATTTTAGGGCAAGCAAGAAGTACACTACACGATGGGGAATGGTAAAAGCACTGGGGTGAGTAGAAGAAGTTGTTGTCTTCATGGCTGCTTCTTCTCCGGGAGTTCAGGCATCCAGCTGCAACATCCAAACCAAACAGAGAACACTGTTGGGCTCTGGTCTGGTTTCATAGGGATAACTTTGCTCTTACTTATTAACTTAAGCTTCTTAAAGTTCACTTAGATACAACAACAAAAAGCTGCAGCATGACCTCTACTGAGGCAGTAACGTGTGCGTCGTGCCAAAGCAGACATGATGGTTTTTACACTATAATGTCCCTGGCAATAATCTCACAGGTTTCAGAACACTGCTTTTTGTTTTCCAACGGTTTCTAGAAATTGTTTCACAAATTCTTTTGGAATAGCATTGATCTGTCAGAAGCAGAACTTTCAGATTTGGCCAAAACCACATAGAAAAGATTCCTCATGTCAGGGATAAAATATCTGTTAAAAACCACAAAAAAGAAAGCCCCACTTCTGAGTGAGAAGGGAAGCCTGGGAATTCATTTAGTTCGTGATCAGCCTGACTCACACTGGACTTTTAACAGTCCAGGGGAGTCTCCTGACTGCTGAACTAGAGATTAAGATCTGGAACCATAAAACCATTTAAGCATAGAGCTTCATGAGAATAAGACTCCAGATTATCTCTGTGTATTGAGCTTTAGAGGCTTTCTCTGGATCAACGAATAATAAATATACAAAGTGAAGCAGCTACACCAGGGGGAAAAAAATAAAGGAAATCAAACCTAAAGTTGGAGTTCATCCCCAGCAAGTGGAGGATGTAGGTGAATACTCTGATCACCAAGTTAATACGAGTGTGTTTGTTCTCTCTTTTTTTAGTAAAACCTCAAAAGCTGTTGGGTTTGTGCCAATGTACAACTGAAAAAAATGTTGGAGGTTATGGGAAAACTGATTCTTGCCCAATTCTAATTATAGGTCTGTCTGGTAGCACTCCATGTTATTCAGGTTGTTTGATATGTGCCATTAAAAAATACAGTTTTCAGCTGCTTATAACTGTGCCAGAACATTAGCCATTTGGACTGAAATATTCCATGACTTTGCCTGCCTCGGGCTGATATTTTGGCAACTGCCAATCAAATCATTCGGTGAGTTGAAGGAAAAACACAAAAAGTGTGGGGCTTTTAATGTTAATAACTTCTGCTCACTGTTTTGTTTAAGTAGCCTTTTTGTGCTCTGTATGTGGGAAGTCAGAACCAGTAGAAGTTAATGTGCATCTGTGCATCTGTGCAGTACATGCTGAGATCTGAAGATCAACCCACATTTTCCTGAATTCTGAGGTCTTGAAAAAAAAGATTAACAACACCTCCCATGATCTCCAAAAAATCTTAACTTACCAACCATGCTTTAACATTTCAACTTTACTGAGAGGAAGAAACCCTACAGACAATCACTTAGAAAGATATTGAAATGTGTCAATGGAAAGTGCCTCCCCACTTAGTTTCCTTGCCCAGTAAGGAACACAAAATGGGATTTCACCTTTCCCTGTCACCTCACATCCTCATGTCTACTTCCAGATGGGGCACCAACCTCCAAAATTATCAAAGCCATGTTGAACACATCAAAGGCAATCAGGAAGAGAGAGACATTGGATTGTGAATCATAAGATGAAAAACAGAATAAGGTGGTTGCAGGGGACTACGAAAACATGACACTGGAGAAACTGGGATGAGTTGGTGGGAAATGTGGCTGGAATTGACACAGAAAACAGACTGAAATACAATGAAGGAATTGAAAGTAGCCAGGAAGATGGTAGGAAAAAAACCAAAGATTAAGGGAAGGTTTGAGAAAGCAGACAGGAGGTTGCAGACTAGAAAAACAGCAGGCTGAGCTTGAGCCTGCAAAGAGGTTACTATAGGAGAAATCTGGGTTTTGCTGGGCAAGAAACAAAGGGGGAAAGCAGTGATTTGGTTAGATAGGTTCATTGAGTAACAAGTTTTTTGTCCTGGACCTGGACCTGGTCCTGTCTGAACGGAGTTCGGAGGAAGAGATCACACACACGCACACACAGAGATCATGCTATAATGGCATAAAGGCAGTATCAGTGAAGTGGTTTGCGTGTCACTGCTCAATTCTCAGAATTTCACAGTGTTTCAATATTTTTTAAAAAACAGCGGAGCAGTTACTGATCACCCGTGAGTTATTTTCCTCGTCATCACTGGAACAGAGAGCAGACAAAGGGGGAAATTTAGTTCTAGAAGAAAATACTCAGGTGCTTTAACATGTCCACTCTGTGTAAAAACTCATTTCATTCACTACGGAGCTTCCAATGCCTTAAAGAATGGAGACACTCCAGCAAAAAATACCTTTATTAGCTACACAGGACTTTTCTGTGGCCAGAGCTGTCCTGAAACTGAATGAGGCTTTACGAGAAAAAAAGTGCCATTAGCGGTGTCAATAAAGACCTTCTCCTTATGTGTACAAACATGACTGAGAGCAGGTTGGGAAAAGAGTCTGAATTTGGTCTTTCACTAGTTTTTGAACAGAGTTTTCTGTTACTTGTTTGTGTTCAATACACATTAGTGGAGATAGATTTATTCAAGCTCTTAAAAATAAACTGTGTAAATTCAAGCTACTGTATCCAAGTCCAAACCTTGACTCAGATTTTGTTTTCTCCCCACTCAGTCAAATCTCCCTCTAACTTTAGTAGGATTAGGCTGGGTAAGGATTTAGCAAAACTCATCAACGACTTCATGATTTGGCTCAGAGCTCAGTGAAAAATGAACTCTTTAAAAGGACTGTCATGGAACTTACATAAATTTACCAAGTCAAAGTATGGAATATTCAGTGATTCATGGCAGTGTGGTTTTTATTAGAGCTCCTCTGAAACACAGCAGGCTTGCTTAGCAAGGGTTCATGCAAACATTTTCTTTGGTTTCAAGCTGCAAAGGTTCACACGCTCCAAGTTTCACTTTAAGCTTTGGGTTTGAGTCTTGGAAATGCCCTACTTTCACTTAATTTTTGTATCCAAACCATAGTAAAATAAATCTGGCATGAATGTGAACCAAATTCAGGCTGGCTAAAGTCCACCCAAAGCTGTGAATGCAGTTTAGATGCTTGGTGTGCTAAATGTCTTTTTGTTGTTCTTGAGTGTACCACTGACATCATGTTGATATTCACCTTCCCTCTATTGCTCCCCAGATTGCACAGAACCTTTGTGAAACTGCATAATGAGATGAAATGAATGTCAAAGCCATGAGAAGGATACTATTACATTTGAAGCTCTGCACTAGCAACAGGTTTCAAAAGAAACATTTTAAGAGTTTCTTCAATGGTTTAACTCCATTTTACCTCCTGTCATAAACAATATAACACTATTATACTGCAGTATCTAAACTGTCCCTTTGCCCTCTTCCTATGTCCCTTACACTCTTCCTATGTTAGAGTTCTCCATTAGCACCTACGAATTCCCAGATAAAACACCTTTTTGCTGCATCCATGTCAGGTACGCTCTATATGAAGATAATTGTTTACTAAGCTGCTCAGTGCAATTTCATCCCTTCCTTTTTCACTCCATTGCATGCATTTGTTATCTTGTTTCTTCCTCTGTCTCTAGAAGTTCACGCTGTCTTATTTTGGTGGCTGTTCCATTATATAAGTAATTATTTAGGTTCTTATTTTCCCATATTTTTTTCTGTGAATTAAATATTTCACCTCCCTGCTCCTACTGTTTTCCTAGTTTCTCAAATATGCTTTTCAACCTGATCTTGCTGAATGCAAGCATCCTGCTGTGCTTTCACCTCTCCACCTCTCCAGGAAAGCCAGGGAAAATTAAACTGGCTTGGGAATGGTTCTGATTTGGTTGGAAAGATTTTTTAAACAGTTATAGACACAGTGAAGACATTCACTGACATTTGCTGGAAGAAAGACAGTACCAATATGACTTGAAGAATGAGAGAAATGTAATAAGTACTTTCCAACAAAGATGAGCTAGGCTGGACAGCAATATAAGCTGAATGAACTTTATAGCAGGAGACACTTATTTTAGACATAAGGCTGCTGTTAAGACTCAGTTTAAAACTAATTGATCATACCTTCACTGTGACCCCTAATTTTGAGCATACAGACAGCTATTTCAGAAAAATCCTGATGTTTCAGAATTTCTTGCCAAATTTATTTCAATCTTGAGGTGGAAGTCAGTGCCTATTAAATCTGAAGCTAATTTATTAGATCAGCAGAAGTAAGAGGTACAGAAAGAAGTTTAGGTAGTAAAATGCTTTAGAGAAATTGATTAGGATGAAATCCAGCTTACGAACTTAGATGCCAATTTTTCCTTTCTCGCTGTCATGGCAGAGAAGAGGGCAATGATGTCAGCTATCTTCCTGCTTCTGTTTTCAGCCTTCCTCTCCTGCCTGTTCTGACAGTGCTCAAACCACCACTGACCATCCCTTTACTGATGCAATGTTTGCAATTGTCCTGTGAGCTCTGAGGTGATCTAGTATTTGCAGACACCTTTTTTTCTGAAACATAGAGTGGAGTTTTCTGTCTTGTCACTAAAGGAATAGGAAAAGCACAGAGTCCCATGCTGTGTCTCACTGAAAAATATAGCCAGGAGCTTGATATATTTGTCCCATGTATGGTATAATGTCACCTGAGTGGGTTTGGCCATCCAGCTGCCATTATAGAAGGGTTTCTCTTAGTCCTAAGGTCGTAATAGCCAGATCCATAGTAACATCTTCAATATCTCTGAGGATATGTATACAAATATCTCCAGGGTCAGTGTCAAGAGGATGGGGCCTGACCCTCTTCAGTGGTGCCAGGGAACAGGATAAGGGAAATGGGCAGAACAGAAACACAGGAAGTTCTCACTGAATATAAGGCAAATTATTTTCACTTCAGGGGTGACAAAGCACTGGACAGGCTCCGGCCCAGAGAGATCGTGGAGTGTCCTTCTCTGGAGATATTCAGAACCCACCTGGACACAGCCCTGTGCAACCTGCTCTGGGCAAACCTGCTTGAACAGAAGGGTTGGACTACATGATCTCCAGAGTTCCCTTGCAGCCCCAACCATTCTGTGATCCTGTGATGTAAAACAGCAGCAGACACTTGAAGTTAAGCCACTTCCAACCTACAGTTTTGGATAGGCTTTTGCCACTTTGAATAGGCAAGAACAATTAAGTGGAATTTCTTGCCATGTTTGGTCTAACAGGAACATTAATAGATAAGATTTGCAGTCTGAAATATTTGTATTGTTAATGGGAACAATGCTACTGTGAGAAGGACTCAAGGATTAATGCACTCACGGAAGAGTGGCACAAATAACTAATATTTATGCAGTGCCTGTAAAATAAATATTTCAAAGCTAATAAAGGGTTTGTAGCCAAATTTTATTTCAGGTAAGTGAAATAATTCAAGTGTTTAAGGACTGCTTGAGTAAAAAGACTTAGATACAGACTCAAAATATACTACACAAGATTGCAGTGAGTAAGAAACACGGGAGAGAGGGACTTGTCTAAAATACTACCTCTTCCCTTAACAGTTTTGGTCATAACACTTCTGTAAAATTCTGTCTAGGATTGCTTCATTCTTCGAATATGGTTAAGCACAGCTGATAGAAACCAACAGGGCCCTCTTAGCAAAGAACCTGCTTTGGAGGGGGGAGACCTGCTGTGGAAGTTTCATGTTTTCTCCTTACATGGGAATAAATTAAAAGTCGGGTGAAGATGTAGGACCAGTCTGTTTATTTGTGACAGTTGAAAATACCAAGCTCTGCAGAAACAAGAGATGGTGCAGGAATGATACTGACTTTTTTTTTTTTTTTTTTTTTTTTTTTCTGTAATAGAACAGCCATGGGCCTCACTTTCAAAGAATATGGCCTAAGTAGAAAATATTTATAATAGAATATGCCAAGCTAATAACCCGGCCTTCAGAGGAGCAGCCACCTATCACTGTGTTCCAAAGTCAAGATTTCCTAGTGTGTATTTTTTATTTGCCCTTGGAATCCTTTGAGTTATTTAATACATGCTGGTACAACTTCTGTAAAAAAAGGCAAAGGGCGCCTTAAAATCTGCTATAGCTTGGTAGTTAGGACAATCATAGGATTAAGATGTATGCTTGAGCCCAAGAGACCTGAGAAGAGCATTATGTCTATTTTTCCTGCTTCCTCTGTTCCACAGCTAACCCTGAGGTGGGATACCAAACCTCTATCCAGCATCTTAGATTTGTGTGGTTGTGCTGTGCCTTACATCTGGAGTTATACTTTTGTTGTTTTGGCTTTTAAGGGTTCTTGCCCTAATCTTTGAATTCCAAATAGCTTCAAGTAGGAGGCAAATGCCTAGTTACTCATCTCAGTCAAGACAGTGGTAATTCTGAGTATGACAGTGGTAGAAATACATGTTCCCGAGCAACTACTGGCAAAAAGAAAGATCTATCGGCCTACACTAGTACATGGATTTTTTTGTATCAATCACACTCTCTTATTTAGGTTTCTAAGTCCCATCTAAACTGCTCTCTAAATGCCTATATTCCGTTGTTCACCAAGTCCAAGTTACAAGTCCCACAGTATCAGAGATTTTCATAATCTCAAAAGTCTCACATTGCTGGGAAGCTGAGAACCACTATATTCTCAGTTTAACAGATGGGAGATTAAGACAGAGGCCTTGACTAGCTTCAACAAAATCATGCAAAGTGCCTGTGGTAGTGCAGGCAATTAATCTTCTCATACCTATCCTCCAAAAAACCCGTGCTTTGTCCTAAAATGAGTAAGTAAGTGTTTGGGGGGTGAGAAATATTATGTCTTATGTAGTAGAAGAGCATGAGAAAGGAGAATGGGTGAAAGAGCATTAAATGAGTGGGCAGGATAGCTGATACAGGATACCTGCACAGGAACTTAAGGCAGTCCATGTTCTGTGTCCTTCTCCTTCAGAAGGCTCCAGTATAACATGTAAATTGGCTCCAGGGTTGAACAAAACAAGCACTAGTGCCAGTTTTTGTTCAAGGTAATGTATTCCATCTGCTTCATAAGAAACTAAACAACTTTCTGGACCACTCCAGGTACACAATCATATAGTATATAGTCATAAATCACTCCTAAAGAAAGCAATAAATGTAGCTGAGAGCTCAAACTTTTACAGAAAGCCACCATGTTGTTACACTACAGATTAGAGGGTTGCTGTCATAGTTTAGCAATCTGGTTGAAAAGCACCAATGCCTGGATTTTTCCCAGCCACCCGAGGAATGTGTGTGGTCACTCTGGCTCCACAGATTGTCAGTAAAATAAACTCTTAATCCCCAGGTTCAAAGGGTAGCACGAATGAACTGCTTCCAGGAGACACCCATCAAGGTCCATTGATTAGACGTAGCACCTAAGATGGCAGTAATTTAAACTGGGGTGCACTGGGAAGCTGCCCGAATCTGGATTGAATCTGTTGCCTCTAATGACAATGCTGCAGGGCTGCATGCCAGCAGTCTCCTTGGTCCTTCCCTTGCAACTCCCAGCACTTCTGGCACTCTCCCATTTACTAATAGATGAAGTGGAGCAAGGGCAAAATAACAAACAAGCAACAAGAAGAAAAACCTTCAATTTCCCAGTGGGTGTATTCATACATCAGTTGAGGATGCAGTTCTAAAATTAATATGGCCTTGGGTATTACACATTGTAATGTTGGAACTGGCTCCACTTTTGACCAAACATCATCAAAAACTTTGTTCAGAAACTATAACGTTCCACTTAGCTTGATTATTTTTTTTTCTGAATTTGAACAGGCTTAAGAGAATATGGCAAAAAACTGAACCCAAATTTTTAAGTAATTTCCCTCTAACTGTCTCTTCCCAGGTCCATGTGCAGACCAGTTATGAGAACAGATAGCTCCTTTCACTTCTGAGCTAACTGGTGTAACCACCTACAGATGCTGCCCCAAGATATTTGCTTTAATGACTTCTCTCAAAAGTTGAAAGAATAAAATCCCAGCTGTATGTAAGGGTCACGAAGGGGGAAGACACCAGTAGGTCTGTTCTCCATCAGAGAGATTTTCTAAAATGAAGACTCAAATGCTAGATGTGGACCTGATTTATTCATCCTTTACTCCTTCTTTCCCACAAATGGGTGAAGTGGTCAGCTTGGTTGGTGCATGCACAGTCAGAATCCCAATCTTCCTGTCTACACATCACCGTCTTTGCAGATGATATGAAAAACTTGCACTGGTTAGACCAGTACAATAATGCGAGCCATTAATCTCAGCTACCCTGTCTCAAATAGGTGAGAAAATCCACAATTTGTACTGAAGTGTTATTGAATTGTTGGAGAGAAAAGTGGACCCTTCTTATTCTACATTCTTGACAAAACATCTTCTTATTCTGCTGCAAAAATATCAATGTGCCTGTGGAAAAATAAAAATAGCTTTAATTTTATTTTTTTTTTCTGGAAATGTCAAAACTTGGAAAAAAAAGAACACGAAGTAAAAGAAATTTTTTGTCCCCCAAATCCTCAGTCATTAGAGGAAAGAAGCCCTATATATACACACAAACAGCACAAAAGCACGGATATTTTTAAGGTGAAAACTTAATTTTATTTGGCCTAAGAGTATTGAGAACATTCCTGCTGACTCTTGAAGCCAGAAGTAGTATTCCAAAGAAAGGACAGACCCTAAATGGAGAACTACAATAATCTTTTTCTGTTGAGTACATAGAGGTGGATGTAGTTACCATCTGTTTGATAGCATGGTAGCTCTTTCCTCACACAACTTGCAGCTCATGTCACGTAACCACTTCATCCACTTGTGGGAAGGAAGGGGTCTTCATCTAGCATTTGAGCCTTCATTTTGAGACAGTCTCTCTGATGGAAAATGGGCTGGCTGGTATCTTCGTCCCATGCCCCTTGCACAGAGTTGGGATTTTTTCCTTTAACTCAAAGAAGTAACCTTGAAGTAGGTGGATATTAAAACTCTTCTCTCTTATAAAACTGTCACACAAATTTATGACATAAGATATCATTGCTCCTCTAATATTTTTTTAGTGCCAGATTTGCCACATTGAGGCTAACAGCACAGCAGCAGCTTCATAAGATATTTTTTCATCCTGTTTCTGTCATCTTCCTGGTCCCTATGTAAAATGGAGTCTTTTCAAATGCTTGCATAAAATCTAACTACTTCCTGAAAGACACCATGCACTCACTCATAGATCTAAGCAGGTTTGCAGTTTAGGCCTCTGTGCTGCTGTTTTTCTACATCTTACAGCCTCATACTGTGCTATTGACTTTTCTAATGAGGGAAAGTATTAGGGTCATTCTTACATGTACCAGATATTCCTCCTAAACCATTTCTGGACCATTTTTAATTACTATATTTCTGTAAAATGTTTAAGTCCCAACAAGTGACTGCTTTCTAAAAATAACAAAATTATTTTCCCAGCAATTTCCTAAGGTAACATCTCTGAAATAGTTTTAGGAGGGAAGAAGCCAAATTTAGTTTACTAATTCTTGATAATGTACTCTTCCTGCTCCAGTAGCTTTAATATTTTAGGGAGCAGAGTCAATAAGCAGAGAGTAGATGACATTGGCAGAAATATGAGAGCTTTTATGGAATAATTTTGGTCGGAAAAAGCCTTTAAGATCATCAAGTCCAATGATGAACCCAGCACTGCCAAGTTCACCACTAAACCATGTCTCCAAGTGCCCCAGGCATGATGATGTAACCACTTCCCTCAGCAGTCTCTTCCAATGCTTAACAAACCTTTCACTGAAGAATTTTTTCCTAAAATCCAATCTAAATCTCCCATGGTGCAACTTGAGGCTACTTCCTACTGTCCAGTTGCTTGTTTATTGGGATAGAAGGCCTATCCCCACCTGGCTGCAACCAGATTTCAGAGACTTGTAGAGAGCAATAAGGCAAACCCGGAGGCTCCTGTTCTCCCAGCTAAACACCCCCAGCTCCCTCGGCCACTCCTCATAGGACTTGTGCTCCAGACCCTTCACCAGCTCTGTTACCCATCTCTGGACATGCTCCAAGACCTCAATCAATGTCTTTCTTGTTGTGAGGGGCCCAGACCTGGACTCAGGGTGTGGCCTTACCAGTGCCGAGGACAGAGAGACGATCGCTGCCCTGGTCCTGCTGGCCGCTCTCTTGCTGATACCAGCCAGGATGCCATTGGCATTCTTGGCCACCTGGACACACTCTGGCTCATGCTCAGCTGCTCTCAAGCAGCACCCCCATGTCCTTTAGCTCTTGGCCACTTTCCAGCCACTCTTTCCCAGCCTGTAGCCCTGCAGGGGTTGTTGTGACCCAAGGGCAGGGCCTGGCACTTGGCCTTCTTGAACCTCAAACAATTGGCCTCAGCATCAATCCAGCCTGTCCAGATCCCTCTGCAGAGCCTTCCTGCCCTCCAGCAGATCAACACTTCTGTCCCACTTGGTGTCATCTGCAAGCTGACTGAGGGTGATTGATTCCCTTGTCCAGATGACTGATAAAGAAACTGAACAGGACTGGCCCTGGCTCTGAGCACTGGGGATGCACTACTGATGTCCAGCTGCCAACTGGATGTAACTCCATTCACCACCACTCTCTGGGCTGTTCAGCCTTTTTTCTACCCAGTGCACAGTGTACCCAGAAGCCAGTTTTTCCAGAATAGTACTGTGGCTCTTCATGTCTTACCATGAAACCCATCAGCTGAAACATTGTCTTCACAAGAAAACCTGTTATGGTATTACTGGAGTTAATAACTGCCATTCAGGATTTTTCCCATTTAAAAGAGAAATTTAATCAGCATTTGCACTATGTACTGCAGTGAAATAATATCCAGTTTTAAAGAAGTCTGCCTGTTTACACACTGTAGTTTGTGTTTTAAATATACCTGTCTGCCTAACTTCTTCATGAGGTGGCAGGAACATTCTGTGATAATATAGAGGCGGGTAGCAGAATGGAGAACCGCACATTTTTCTGTCTAAATCCATCCTTGTAAGTGGGTGTAAAATGATACCATTATGATCCGGTTAAATTTAATTCTGCAATTTGCCAGCCACCACATTTTGTATTTGCTTCTGTGCCTTGTCTACAGGGTATACATATTAAAGTCCCATTAATGCTGTAGGCACGGCATTTGAAGAGAAACATGTTATTTAATCTGGTGAGGAATATTTGATCCCTGCTCTTAGTTCTGGTAGTGGTAGTCCCAAATTTGAATGGTCTGAGAGGTTTTGAAGAATTACATTTTTGTGGGGAAAAGTTTTCTAATAACATATGCCCAGGTCTTGTGTTCAAGTGTGTGCTAGGTACTTTTAAGCCCTGTGGCTGGATGAAATCAGTGGGCACAAATCTTCTAAACCACTGCTGCGTTTTTCAAAGATTCTAGTGTCCCTGAATTTCATTGCAAGATCAGGAATGAGATGTGTATTTAGATTAGATCTCTAACCACCTTGCGTGTATCTTCCACATTCACAGACTGATATGTTTTCTCCTAATGCAACGTAAGACTCTTTCTCCACGTCAGCAAAGCTCTTACCAGTGGCTCCATTTCTAGGATCCAGGCAGCTTCTGTGAGTATAACTGGGGTTACTCACTTAGGCAAAGAAGGCCATAAGTGCCTTTTCCTCAGCCTTTGTCACTATGTTCCCCCTGCATCCAAAAAAGGATGGAGATTCTCCTTAGCCATCCTCTTGTTTTTAACGTATTTAAAGGAGCATGTTATTGAAAAAAAAACCCGAAAGGCAGAAGGAAAAAAAAAACACTCCCTCCCACCCAACACACAAAATTTAAAAATCAAATAATAAAAGCCTTTTCAGGATGCTAAAACCCTCTTGCCATTGGTGAGTGTTGCTCACTGAAGCAACCCAGCTGATGCCACAGACTCACCTCTCTGAGTAACTATGGACTCATACTCCCACCGGCAAGCGATCGTAACCTGCATGTTTACTGTAACCTCTGTTTACTTTCTTCCCTTTAATGACCACTCTGTGCTCACCGTGGGGAAACAGCTTATCACAAGAATGGCAGAAATTTTGCAAATGTGATGGTGTTTTTGTTTCCCATCACTGTCAGCTCAAAAAAAAAAAANAAAGAAAAAGAAAAAGAAAGAAAAAGAAAAAGAAAAAGAGAAAAAGAAGAAAGAAAAACAATGAATACATAGCACCATTTCATTCTATTCATATACTGGGGCATAAAACTTCAGTTCATGTAAACTAGTAAAATCAGTGGAGTTTTGCTGACCTGCCCCAGCTGAGATTTTTTTCCAGTGTATTTATATGTAAAATCACACAAACGTTATGTGGATGGGGTTGTATATGAAAATCAATATTAAATTCATCATCTTTAGCTGCTACAGACCACAGTGAACACTTGCTCTCTAATGGTTAAATGCCCTTTGGATCCGAAGCCCTTTGATTTATTGGAAGAAACCTGCTGGGCAGAACATACTGTGGAGCTGATTAATGTCAGCTTCTGTCATCAGTTTCCACTTAGATTCTTGGCCAGCTCTGACATCTCCTCCCTTAAGGATCCAGAAGAATTTGAGGACTGATCCAAGAGCTTTACTGGCATGGGATTTGCAGAATGTGGTGCTTGCAAAATAAGGAAGATGAATGGAAGTAAAATTCCATGTTCTCTACTGGACTTGTTTCTTTAACTCATTTCTCTGGAGAAAAAGACCAATGCCAGGACCACACCAGCAAGGGAAACAAATCAATAGCATGTTCACTGGTTTTGTTACAGATGTCTTGCATTTCCTTTGCTGCTTTATATGCTCCCTTGTAGCCTGTCAAACTGGAAAATGACTGCAGTGAGAATGCAGAGCTACCATAGCTGTCTAGATTTACACTCGCCATTGTACAGGGAAACTTATGGACTCCAAACCAGTTGGTAGTGCTTACCATTTCACAGAGGATAAGCCCTTATCTGAACAGGTAATAAAAAGTGGCAACCACTGTGATTTGCAGGTTGATTACTCATGAATAGTGTGAGTTTTTTAACAGTAGAATACAAACATCCCTGTCCTTTCCACTGACCCTCCCTTGGGAATGATCTGCTTATGGCAGATAATTTTCTTGTGTTCATTTTGACACATTTCCCTGGCAGTTTCTCATTTGGAGAAAATTGCTCTAACATTTCTTCTGAGCATAGAACTCTCCTGGTGCTCATCACACATATGGATACTTCTGCTATAGAAATCACATTGCTGTAAAAATCCTATGGCACTGTACCCATTGCTGAACACATTCTCATTGGCAAGAAGGAAGCGTGAGTGAACAGTCAAATGATGAAATATTAAAAACAAAGTATTACGAGATTGTGGGAAACTTAGGAAAATAAGCTGTCCTAGAAGTTGCAATTAAACTTCCAAGAAACCAAAGTACAACCCTAATAACATAAAAATAGGATTTCCTGTCCTGCACGTCACCAATGACAACCTGATTTGTCAGAAATGATGTCATCTGGATCAAGAATATTACACTGCTCTCCTTTAATATTGTATTGGTAGCAATCTGCATTGATAAAACCAGTCTCACATGTTCAGTTCCTTTTCCTTCTCCACCCACCAGCGGGAATTTGGTGCTTTCCAAGACAAGCTGTAGAAGAACAATTGCATAGTGCTGGAAGCCTTTATTTACTTCCTTGCTTTCATTTAAACCCCATTCCCTATCCCTTCTTTCACATTTATTCACCACTGCTTGTGTGCTTGGGTGCGAAGGAAAAGTTACAAAAAGAAGGAAGTGAGGCCATTTTTTCTTAGGAATAAGCCAAAGAAGTTTATAGGCTCATATAATGCTACACAATTAAGCAGATCATTTTTAAATGTAGCGATGGGATTTTGCTGATGGTCTACTATTTTCTTTTTAATAAGGAATTTCTCAGCAAGGAGGAAACTACTTGTCTATAAAGAAAAAAATTAAACCTAACACTACACAAAAAAAGACCTTTCCAATGGCAAATTAAGTCCATACATAGATTACCAGTGACTTTAATGGACTTTGAATCAGTCCCAAAGTTATCTCAAATCTCCAAAGTAACCCAACTTTTAAAAAACACTGTTTATTACTCAATTTTCTGGGATAGTGATTTAAGTCTATAAAATCCAGCCTTTGTCAAGGTCCTCAGTCTCAGGGAAAACCTGTTGGGAAATGTTCATTGAATGCAGGATGTTTAGATTGAAATAATTTAGATTCATGAACCAGAATTTTTGATGAAATATTGCTGAACTGGAATTTTCTGACCAACACAACTACGAATAAAACTAGCAGATGACACACAGATTGGCAGAGAAATGATTAGTGGCAGAATGTTCTGGACCAATTAAGAAACAAAATATTTAAACAGAATATTCAGTATGCTCAAACATGAAGCTAGGCATTGAAGAACAAGGAATGGCAGATTTGCCTTCACTATCCCGGAAAGAAATGAGTCAAATAAGATAGCTTGTCTTGATGGAAAACCAACAGAGTATAAACTTCCACATGGCTAATGTGGCTGTTACATCTCTATAGCATAGAGTGCTTCTATTTCTCTGTGTAACTCGGGTGACTCAATGCAGAGATTAAAGGAATTGGGTTTTGCTGGCTATCAGTAAGATGAGAAGTTAACTTGATTACAGTGCAAGATTGGGAAAGAAATGTCAAATAATTATTATCAGGAAAAGCTGGCTTATTAACTTCAAGAACAGGCTTGTCGATAGAGCCAGACCAGTCTAATTCAGAAACAGGAGGAACACATGTTTACAATGAGGTAAAAAATGAATGAAAAGAAACACTAAGGAAGGTGGCAGATTTTCCATCTCTTGATGGCCTCATAGCACAAATCTGTAAAGCACACTTCAGTTGAAGACTTGTCCTTTAGCTCATTATCACCAGAAAGCCAAATAGCTTCCTACATACAGGAAGTGAAGATGGATAGGTCCATTTTACCTTATTTATGAAAACTATGGAGTGGGAACTGACAGTAATGCCAAAAAAATAGCTAGATAGAGCTTTGTCAATATGGTTAAAACAGTCCAAAAGGCAGTAGAGTTTCTGTTGAACTATGAGAAGATATGACCCTTCTAGTTCGTGTACCACATCAGTGAAAAGAACCAAGTGCTCATTCTCACTTCCATTGACTCTAACTCTGCATCTGCCGTTGGCTTTGTTGTGTGTAGTAATAACCCCTTAATCATTACCAGCAAAAACTCCAAATCTGATTTTCTCCATACAGTTTTCCTTCAGTAGATTATTAACAGCTGAATCCTGGGCTTTTAATTATACTGAAGCTAGTGACAGCCTAACAAAACTCTAATATCCAGCACTGCTCAAGTGATGAGACAGAGACAAAGTGGCCATTCTCTTTACGAGGTGTTATCTGCTTGACATGTTTGCATGACTGGGTCTGGTGTTCACAGCTGATCTTCCAGGGTGCTGCATAATTGAGGTTTTAAATTATTTTAAATTATTAGAATACCCCTGAGAGACCCCAAGCCATTAATCTAGCCAAAAGCAGAATTCTTCAGAAGAGTCCTGTCAAAATGGCATCTTCATCATGCACAGAAAATGCACTACACCTATATGTTTTAAATTCCTAATTGTAATAATGACTCTGGCACCAAACCTTTCTGGAGGATTGATGGCTAGCTGAGGCTAATGGCTCTCAGCTGAATTTCAAGCCACAGCTTCTCTCAAACAGTCATTAATCTTCAGGAAATGTCCTGTGCTTCCATCAGGAATGTTTAAATGTCTCTGTATTTTTAACTAGATTATCCACAGCATGTTTCTGAAATCAGCTGCATAAAAATGTGGATTTTTCTGAACAAGCTTAAATGTCATTAATTAATTTTCACATGGCTGTTTTCCTGGGGTCCTGCCCCAATGGTCCTCACCTCACCAAAATTCTCAGTGACCTGGCTGAAGACTGGCTTTTTATTAAACTCTAAATATCAAACTTGATAAAAATATGAAGAAGGATATTCTGTTTTACTCAGCATTGCCTCATCATAACTCTCACGGAGGTTGCTGATCTGTCTAAATTATCACTTAGTTTAGGTCCCCAGCTAACCCATTGATCCTTGTCTCCTGGAGAGAGATTGTGTTGTTAATTTGCTCACAATTTCTCCCCTGAAGTGACTCAGTCATCCTGGGGAAACAAAATCTCACACAGTTTTTGGGATGGTTAGCTTTGGAAGCCACTTCCAAAAGCTCATGATGAGGAAGTCCCATTAGGTTTTGCTCTGCTCTTCTCACATAGTCCCATAACACATTGTACCAGGTTTTACATCCTCAAACGTGCCCTCGCCCCACAGTTCAGTTCACACAGTTCACACTTTCTGTTTCATGCTAAGAAAACACAATTCTGTCAGGCTGTAACACAGTCCTCACTATTCCTGACACTGTGAACTGAACTAAGAACCGTACACAAAAAAGATTGTTATGATTTCAGGTCACTGGGGGATTGCATGGGGCCCAGCAGACGTCCAGGACCATGTACTACACAGCACTGGTGCAGACAATCTGAGCTGACTCTGAGCAGCATAGGCACAAACCACCCTTCACCACTTGGACTGGGGGCCAGAAATCAGTCCTGGTACTGAGCACACTTAGCAGTGCAGCCAATAATAACATTTCCTGGGAATAAAGAGAGACCATTGCTGAACTGTTTGCAAAAATTGTCCTATCACCATTTTCACCATAAATCATTGACTGTCACACCAAACCTTCAGCAGTCAGAGAGTTATGCAGGGCTCTTGCTGGAGTGATCCTTTTAAAGACAGTTCAGAAAAGCCACCAAGACTTTTTTTCTTCATTCTGCCTTCAAAAGCCAAGGTTGTGCCTTATTCGTCATGGTCTTCAGGAGCACTTAGGTAAGGGATTTAAGGGGTCTAAAAGGCCACAAACCAGTAAATTTTCAGACTGAATTGCCCCTGACAAGCAAGTTTGAACATGTAAAAGAATCAGACACAACAATAACCTAGGAGAGGCTTTTGTATAAAAATAAACTTGAACAAATGCAAATGTTTGACGTTTGCTAAGAGTTTCCAAAATAACATTTGTTTACACAGCTTTTCAAGAAAAGAGATTTGATAACAGTGGAAAATTGACTAACCTTTCCAAATACTTGCACGGGCTTGGTTGTTGGCTTTTGTTTCAAGATTCTTTACTATGAAAATGTGTAAAGGATTTACTTAAATAAGAACAGGTATGACTCTTATGTATACAAAAATGTGGCAGAAATAAGCATCATGTTTGAGTTCATCAATGTACTTTTGAGCCCAGATACCATCCTACTGCCTGCCATTTCCCACCAGGAATATGACATGTGCAAAGAGCAATAAACCGTTGACTCCCGTCAGTTGTGTTAGCATAGAATTTCCCTTAGTAGTTTAATTATGAAAGCATATGGGAGACCTGAGAAATTTTCTGAAACCAGATCCCAGGAAACCTGATAGTGTACTTTCCAACCCATACATCAGTCCACCCTTCAAAATGTTTAGAGCCAAGAGCAATCTCAAAGGCCAATTTTTACTCAACAACCAGTGAGTGGTGTTACAACTAGATAGGGTCATCCTGCCATGAGGGTATTTTGTAGCAAAAATAAGACAATAAATGCCCTCTTTTCACTGTGAGATAAATGTAAACCTTCTAGGATGATGTTTTTCACAGAACTGTTACATAGAAAGGAGAAGGAACACGAGGACTGTTCTGGGTAGCCCAGCAGTGATGACTCTTTATTGATATGTGTGACAACCAGCTTTGAGGTCCTGCTCTCAATGTCCCTGTGAGTGGGGCCAGATCGAGCTCAGGCTATTCAGGTGAGTGCTGCAATCACAGGACAGATGATTCTCGGAGTTGAGGATGTTTTCAGCAGAATTTTTAACCTTGGTTCCTCTCACTGTCCCCGTGGAAGGATTCTGTTTTGACAAACCAGCACTTTCCAACACGAAACATTTTACTGAACAGTTCCCACTAAACTTTACTAAATGACTAATTTGCCTCCGTAAAACACTGTTGCATGGGAAAACTAATATTCCCATTGGTGACAAGGCTTTAAAATACAAATGGGTAGATTTTTCTGCAGTTGTTAATGTGTGATTCCTTACAGAGTTAACGTGAAGGACAGAAAATGCTGAGATTTGCCTTTAACTCTCAAACATCCAAATTTCATTTTTATGGTTAAGGAAAACTACTTGCAGGTATACTGATTTTTTCAAAATTTGTTAATACTTTGTCCAAAATTTTAGGTGTGTTATAGACATTTAACCATTTGGTTCTTAGCTCAAAACACATTGAAAGAAAGATAAATTCATTAAACTACAGAATGGCCAATTTTAAGAGGATTACCTGTATCAGAAAGCGTAATCCATGGTTTACAACAGCAATATTATTTTTTAAAGCTGGTGGATGGAGCAGCTGTTTTGTAAAGTTATTAATTTCCTGAAAAGAATACTGAATGCTTAGCTATCAGAATGCAAGGCAGGACGTAGTTACACAATCGTGTATGTGCATCTTTTATCCATTAATTCTGCACAGAACTCCCCTGCCTTTCAAAATGATCAGTATTGTTTTCTGTTTTGTGGACCCAAACCAACACCCACAGACACAAAAATGAACTCTTTATCTGTTAGAAAGGGGCCCAACAGCAGCTGATTTTAAGGACGGGCTGATTCTTGGAGCAGTCACGAGTGCAGGGGGCAGCCACCACACCTGAGGACACAATTATTCTCCCATGGAAAAAGATGTAGGTTTTTGAATGAGAGACGCCTGGATGTCTCAGGAAATACAGTTGTTCCCACATCTATCTGAATAGCAGAATCAGGCCTTGTTCTTCCCTCAGACCATGGACTGGCTACACTCGCTTATCCCTGTAGGCTCTCATTAACTGCCTTTCCTTATCCATGCTGGGATGTTTTTGTTCTTGGAGCTCATATGCGTCCTAGGTTTACTCTATACCTGGATTTCCCTAGAGGCATCTAAATTTTTTTCTGCTCAAAAAATTAATCTGAGAGATATTTCAAGCTTCTGAGACTTGTTTAAATCCTCCTGCTAGTCAAGTCTCCTGTGCTGGTAGAATTCAATCCCAGATCACGTGCAAGACATTCAGACGTGTGCTTTTCCTGGGGGTGTGTGTGTAGTAAACCCAATCACATCAGATTTTCTGTGTATCCACGGTCTGGATGGCACAGGAGCACTATTTCTGGGCAGAAAATACTGGAGATTAATTTGGTAACCCTGTTTACCTAAACTGTAATCCAGAGCTAAGGAAGGAAACAAGTCTCCAATCTATTTGGAACTGAGGAAAGAAATCTGCCCAACGCTTTCTGTTGAGATCTCTGTTCAACCTGGTGATAAACAGTTTTAGTGAAGTTAACTCACCTTGCTTTACCTTCTGGCCACTTAATGATCATGGCTCTCCTTTTCACCAGCAGTGCATTTGGAGGAAAATGGAGACAGACAATAGGAGACAAGAATGAAAACTGGCTTAATAATTCCAGGATCAAAAGAAATAAAGACCCCAAAACTCTATTTTTGCAGTGCTGTTTAAAAATAGAACAGGTGTATTCTTTCCTGCAGAGAAGGAGCAATGAGAGCAATTGAGACCTTTTTGGGACAAAATGACAGATGGAGAAGGGACTTTTTGCAAGGGCCTGTAGTGATAGGACAAGGAGGCATGGCTTTAAACTGAGAGAGGGCAGGTTTAGAATAGATGGTAGAAGGAAATTCTTTACTGTGAGGGTGGTGAGGTGCTGGAACAGGTTGCCCAAAGGAGTCCTGGATCCACAACCCTGGAAGTGTTCAAGGCCAGGTTGGATGGAGCTCTGAGGAACCCGGGGTAGTGGAAGATGTCCCTGCCCATGGAAAGAGGATTGGAACTAGATAGTCTTTAAGGTCCATTCCAACTCAGACCATTCTATGATATGATATGATACCTACAACTTGGAGGTAGACTCAGAAAATGTTGTGCTCACATACAAGAGCCTCAAGGTCTTTTCTCAGAACAGAACTTCACATTCTGGAGAAGTTTAAATATTTTTTAAGGCATGAAGAGTTTTATCGATTGTTTCATGTATGTTTTTCTGATTGCAGTGTCATCTCAGGCTAAGGAGCCTGCGTAGGCTAACTTCCCAAAAAGCCTTTATGGTTTGTATGGTATGGACTTCCGTTTAAATAGAGGGGAAAAAAATGTTAATTGAAGCTGTATTTCTGTTAAAAATTATGGTTTTGAATAGGGCAATCAGTTAGAGCAAGCACTCACTCCCTAGACCAATTTAGCCCATTCAACCACAAACCCTAAGCAGCTTTGGCCAGATTCCCCAGCATGTTCCAACTCCTGTGAGTTACTGGAACCATTCAAAGGCACTGGACTTCAGCCAGATGAGTCCAACTGAGAGTTCCTCACAGTGTGGGAGCCCTCAGTGCACACAAAGGCGGCACAGATGCTTCCTTGGTTCCTGCGCTGCCACCCCATGCTCCTACCTCGCTTGGTCCTGGCACAGGGACAATGTCACAGGGAGGGAGAGAACACTGCTGGCTGTGCTCATCTGACACGCAGGCCTGCAAAATTCAAAATAGCAGGAAGAAACCGGAGTGACACATGAGTCCTGATACAAAACCAAAGAGTAGGGAGCTCTGCTTGAGAATCCTGTTGCAGCATTCATTCACCAAAATCATGCTGAGCTGAAGCACAGGAAAACAGAGCCCTTATATTTCGGTCCACATTACTCCAGTCACCAAGGAAACTCAAATTTTGTGTACTAGCATGGGTTTTTGTCTTAGTCCCTACAACCACATTGCAGTAAATTATCTTCAGAAAGAAAGCTGGCAGCAGAAGAAATGAGGTGGGCAAAGTCCAGCTCATAGTCTGAGACACCTCAGTGTAAATGTCTCTATGGACATCTACTTGATATCATCAGTGGAGACACTTGAGATTCCAGGAAAGGTTCAGTTCCTTACATGTAGGTGTCTGGTACCATTTCATACACCCTAACATTTCCCACTGGCTTCCAGCTGCAGTTGCTGAATATGTAGGTTCCCTGTGTGTCCCATATCATATCTGCCAGCGCTGTAAGAGTTTCTGGGCTTTCCTCAAATGGTAGTTATATTTATGCAACTGAACTGATCCATGGGGCCCTTTACTGGAACTAGACTCTAATGATATGTTTAAGTGTTTAAAATTAACCCTTGCCCGAGATGGCCAAATGAATTTTCCTGTATTTAATGGGATGGTTCCAGAGGAAACACTGAACATTACTTTTTCCAAGCATTTTTGAATGTCCCTAGGTTTCCTAGAGAACATCTACGCTGTCCATTCATATATCTCAGCAGCTTCTAATGGCTATAAGACAATTGTAGTTGTGACACAGTCATCGCAAAACACTTTATGTCAGAGCAAAGACCACTGTGCCTACACCTGCAGTAACATCAGTCATTTTTCAGGATAAATTATTTTGTGCTACAGGAGTGTTGAAGCACTGCAGAACTCCACAAAAAAGGCTCTGTGTGAAAGAACTGAGCATGTCTACAGTGGTTCAGGATGGAAAGAGTGAATTGCGAGAGCAAAACACCTTTGTTACAAGGAAGCAGGCTGGGATGGAGAATCCTTATTGTATTCATGTCAACTGAATGAAACAAATAGGGGCATCTTCCCTTGGCACTTCTGTTTCCAATTTCTCCTTGAAAAACCGAATGTGCGTCTCCCCTGAAAATTCATAAGGCCATTAAATGTTCTTTAACACCACGTCCATAGCTATCATTGGAAAAATGCCTGGATCAGAGGGACATTTCTAAAATGAGAACGGAATTTATTGTAGCTGTAGCAGTAAAGCTTCTCTGCTAATCTAACTTGTCAGCCTCCTAGGGCTGCAACGCTCAAGCCCACTTAGATGAAAAGATACATGAACAGTCTTTGCATGTAAAATGAGATTGGAAATGTGAAAGAATATTTAGCATAATAAGTAGAGTTAAAGAAGGAAGGATTTGAAGAGGAAAAGTTTTTGATGGTAAAAACTATTGCTAAAATGATAATGAATATCTTCAAAGTATTGCTTTTCTTCTCTTTAATGCCTTTGGGGATGTTGCTGCTGACTTTTCAGAGGACTTTTCTCTAATGCTGTATTAATTTGGGATTTTTTTTGTTGTAAAGATGGATATATCCAAGAATTCTTTCCATGTCTAAGAATCAAAATTTACTTGAAATTTAAGCAAAATCAGATTTTCTTATGCCAGTTTTTATGCCTTTGCGTGCCTCTGAAAGAAAGCTGCTGGGGCTGCAGCAGGAACCTTCGATCCCTTTAGAACCATGAACCTCTTCATTGAGAAGATGAGTTCTCAGAGCTGGGAGCTGTGCCTCACTGTGGATCTGAGCCATCAGGCTGAAGGGAGGCACAGGCTGTGCCACACGTGGTTTTTCAGATGCATGGTCTCAAGGGTGTGTGCGCAATTTCATACAGAGGGATCCACAGTTCCTATGTTCCCAGTACTGTTAGACATCAGTTTTTAAACCATACAGTTTCATACACCTTCCAAAGATGGGACCATAATGAATTCATTAAATAAATAAATTCTTGTCGTCTTTGTTCCAGAAGGATAATTGTACTATCTTGACTTATATTACCGGTGATCATCTGTGATCTGGTCCCCTCACCAGGTCCTCCTCCCACCCTTCCCACATCCCAGGATCCCATTTCATCCTCCTTGGGGTCATCAGCCCCTATCCCAGCAGGGCTGCAGAAGCACTGCCACTCTCCAGCTACCATCAGACACAGTGCCCCTGGCTGCCCTGCTCCTGGATGGAGGGTGGGATGGCACAGGCTGCCAGGTCCTGCCCTGTTGCTCCAGGGAGACCCTGCCACTTCCAGTCCCCACCCTATGGAGCCCCCGTCCCTGCTGTGCCCTCACACACAGGTGTATAACGAGCCACAAGCCAGACCAAATCACACAACCGGAGGTTTTTTAAAAAAAATGGCATCTGTGATACCTGGTGTTGTCCTGAGAGTTAGTAATTTCCTGTGTTCAGTATTAATGGGATTGGCTCCTTAATCCTTCAAAGCGTTAAATGTACCAAATATTTTGACTGTGGCAAGTAGTACTATTAATAAATGGCAGGGAACAGTGGGTTTCCTGTGTACATGTACCCCTCTGATGAGGTACACATAACATGTGGCTCCTAATACCAAAGATGCTGTAATCCTTCACTTGTCAGCACCACACTAAAGGTCAGTCTGGTTTTTCTCACTTTGCAAACTTCCATCTGTCAAGGGATGCTTAGTTCACAGCTTATTCTCACATCTACCCCAAGGCAGTCTAAATTTAAAAGCAGCCGTTTGTTTATCATGTTCTGCTTAAAAAAAGAAAAAAGGAGAATTTTTCAAGTCATTGGTTTGTCACAAGAAAAGAATTAGAGAAATCTGTTAGCCTAAAACCTAAACGGGTAGTATAGTCTTTTGTTTGATTATAAAAGCTGGTGCTTCCATAATCCGAATTTAGCATCCTTTATTCAGAAGACATAGGACATCACTGATATTCTCCATGAGATGACATCTTGCTCTGTAGCTCATTCTTTATTATCTAGCAGGGTAAATATTCATTAAGTCAGTTCAACCAAAAAAAACCAGGCAATAGAATTGGGCCATACAAAGTATTATATATTCATATACATAGGTACAGACAAGTGTGTATTTTAACAAAAGTGCCATTGGCAATGAAGCAAAAAATGCTACTTGTTTAATGTAGCTCTCCAGCGTGAACATAGATTTTGATCACAAGAAGCTGACAATGGCTGACTGCTAACTTCTTGCTCCAATGCCTTGCCGTATTTTGCGGTCTCTGTTACGAGGCGCATTCACTTACATTAGCAATTTGAGTTTAAATACAGGGTTATCAGATATTTGTAAAATAAATCTTGTTGTAAAGACAATGATAATTGGATTACCTAGGCTCAAAGAGGCTAAAGCAAAGAAAAATACCTATACCACCACCACCACTTCTTAATGTGAGGGATCAGATTTGAGTGATTTAGAACATCCTGAAAGCTCCCAGATATATGGGCTGTACTGAAAGGACATGCTGATGGCTCTTACTTATCCAGGTAAAAGAGCCTCTGTATCACTGTAACACCCTGACCTACATATTAGTCACAATCATTTTTTCTTAAGTAGATTTTCAAAAATGAGGAGAAATCTGTAAAAATTGTTGTTTTCTTCATGATTTAATTCTATTTTCCTCAAGTTATATGGGGCCTGAAGACATGACTTAGTCCACTCTCTAGTCCTGGGTAGTAACTGTGTGAAAAATATGTCCTGCAGCAAAGCAAAAGCAACAAAAAGCATTAAAGTACAGGGTATTATTAAAAAAAAAAAATCTGCAAAATTCTGTCAAAGTAGTTACTGGTATAAGATTGCAAGACTTCAGGAAAGTTAGGAAAATCTATGTCAAATATTGCTTGCTAGAATTATGTATATGGTTTTTCATACATGGCCTCTCCTCTGTAGCTTCTGAGCTAAAATATTCATTACTTCTCAAGTGAGCCGACCAGGGAGTGTCACCTGGGCATTTATGACACCTAGACTGAAGCCAGGCTCTGACAGCTCAGTACAGTAGAAAATTGGCAAAACTCGTAGAAGTTGAAACACTACAGCAGCTTTTCCTCCTGAGCTGCACTAAGCATGCTTGACTTTGGACCTACAGAAGGCACCCTGGATGCTGCAACCCAAACAGAAACTGGGCGATTGTAAACCTGAAAAGCAAAATAAAGCCCTCTTTAGCAAACATACCGGTACAAAGAGCCATTCATAGGAAATGTTGCCGGCACAGAAATGGGGCAAGGTTCCTTCTGCAAAAGTTCATCCGAATCCTTGTTCTCTTTGCTAGTTATCGTGTTCTAATCTCTACCATGTCCTCACAAACACCCACAGTTACGTACTAAACAACACCCTGTACAGCAGCAGGCCCTCTTTTATATTATGATCTGTCAAGAAAAATCTTGTGCTTCTACTTTTTATAGTCACTATGACTTGACCCAGCTGAGAAGAAAGGAAAACACAGTGACACTGCCAAGAAATATACTGTCGCAGCCATCATCAGAGACTTCCATTAATCATGGGCAGAACTGCAGCAAAATAAGGAACATCTTTTTTAGGTTCTCTTTGTTTAAGTCTCCTAGGAGATTTATACAGCTCTGATGTATATCATGAACCTAGAGGGTATATTTTTAAGGGCTCACTTACCCCATCTGAAATAGAGCAAACATGTAAAAATAAATTAAATAAAGCTGGCCTGTGTTGAGTGCAAATGCTACAATAGGGTAAACTGCAAGCTGAAGAGTTTTCTTTTTAAAATAAAAGCCAGCTCCCCTCCCTCCTTCCATTGTTTGCAGTATCTTCTAAAGTTAGAAACAAAATACTCTCTTTGCTGACCTCATCCTTCTCGCTTGGCAAATGCTGGTATTTCTGTGTTCATGTTGGAGTGCTACCAAATAAGCCCACTTCACATTTCTTTGCATTCACACTGGGATCATTAGGAGTAAAGCTGTCTGAGTTCCTGCACTCGTGTGGCAATGCCACTCTCAAACACAAGGACTGGAGTCCTTTCTGCTGGGCCACATCACCAGGGAAGAATGAACCTGTATCTGCCAACCTGCTGCACCCCTCAGCCTTCTCAGCTCCTTGGAGGCAGCTTTCAGGCTGACACTCCTCTGAGCCTTCCTGGCAATGTCATGGACCCCAGGAGTTCAGGCAATTTGGGTCCTGTGTTCTCCGCTTCTGCCTTAGCCCATGTTAGTTCATTTTCTGCACCAAAAACTCTAATGTGGAAGATTGTTCTGAGATTATTTCTATGTAAACACATCCACGAGCATGGTATTATCAGCTCTGAAAACTGAGATGGGGATAAAGGAAATTATAGCAGCTGAATGCGTGAGCTGGTGTTTTAGCTTTTTAAAGGTTAAATTAATTTCTGAGGAGATGATAATCATAAGGGTTGTATTGTTTCTACGTACTTCATGCCCTCAAAAGTGCTGGTGAAATTTGCTATGGTGATATTTTGTCTCAGTGTGTTGTAAATTAGTACAATATGAAAAGAAGCTGAATCTTCACCCCGAATCTCTAAATTCTGACCTCAAAGTAATTTATTTCAAAAATAGGCTTATTATGCATTTTTCTTTATGTATAATCTTGCAAAGCAGAGAATAGAGTTGATTTTTTTTCTTTTTCTTAATAATAGTGATTTGTCAAACTTGGAACTTTACACGAATATGTTTATTATTTCCAAGTAATTTTCTTTGGCTGGCTTTACAAATGTCAAAGGTGAATTTTGTGTTCAAATCCAGTAAAAGGTCTATGAGATCTATACTGAAAAAGCCGGTGGCTCAGTTCAAGACAAGAATTTTCTCCACAATTCTACCTATATACTAGGATTGCAGTGCTGTCAATTATTCTGGTATCTCTCATTAGGAGGAAAAAAAGTACATGCCTTGGGTTTACTTCTCCACCAGAATAAAAATGAATGTGAAAACCTTGAGGTTTTTTTTACTGAAATAACATTCTTGTTTTCTGGCCAACTATGTTTTTAAAAGCCAACTTTATAAAACCAGCAAAATTCTTCATTGCTGCCTAAAGTTGCACAGCAAGCAAGACTTATCTCTTAGAAACACATTACAGAAAGGTGTTATATTATGCAACTTAGCTATGATGTTAAAAGTAGTTAAGCTTTCCTTTTTGGATCAAATTGCCCAATGTTTGAAAACATTACATCGCAAGCTGACAGAAAAAGCTTTTTTATTCCTTTTTTACCAGTGCCTAAAAACATGCAGCCCCAAGAAAATTCCCTATATCCAAGCAATTTGATACTGGATGCATATCCTAATATTGCAGTGACAAAACCCAATACTGTATTAGTGGTGATAAAATTAGGGCACTGCTCTGTTTCAAATAAAGTCATCCTCCAAGGCCCTGAAAAGATGCAAGAGAACGAAGCTGAATGTACATACAGCTGAGGAAAAGTGTATTGGATCACTTTATAGTCAATACTTATGTTTTTCAAGGGATAAATAATTATAGGCCTGTTAAATAGCACATTGCCACAATTAAAAAAAAAATCCCCAAACTAAACAAAACAAAACACAACCAATCAAAAAAAAAACCACAAACAAACAAAAATAAACAAAGAAAAGGCAATACCTAAACCCCCTCTTTTTCTCTTTCCAGTTGTCTTTCCTCTAGTCTAACATACCACTGATGTTCTGTTACATTTCTTTCAGAGAAAAACTGAGAAGTGAGTCAAGTGAGCTTTCCTGAGGAAGCAGTGACCATATCAGACTTTTGCTTGTTTATTTGCTTGTTTGGTTGCTTTTGCCCAAGTCTTTTCTCTCTGAACAAAAAACTAATTTAATTAGTAACATGAAATGTATTTACATGTATTTTTATGTTCTCAATGGAGAAATAAAATGAAAATCCTATTTCTGTTGCATCAAATAGCATAGTATGTGTGCACTGGTGGGGATTGCAGGCAGCCCAATCACTGGTCACATGCAGTAATGTTCATATTTTGCATTTGGTTAGATAGACTTATATTCATTCACTCGCCCAGGGCAACATAAATGTTCAGAAACCACCTGCAAAGAATAAGCAGAATTACAGAGGAGGACTCTCTGGCTTCCAGCCAAGAAGGCTGTGAAAGCAGCAATGTATTTTTTATTTAATCTAAATTTCTATTCAAAAGAAAACTTAGATCCCCCAATGGAGGAAGAAAACTCTGGTTTTAGACTCACGAAACCTGAATCCATCCCTCATTTTGCACCAAATGAATGTAGACAAGCTCCTTTTGTGGGAGCGAGATCTGAATCGTGTGAATGAAATGCAATTTACAGCCTGGGATCTGCTCTTTATTAATCATTTGTTTGAATCTTAGTAGTACTCAAGGGCCCTGCTGAGGATCATGCCCTGCTCTGAAGGCTCAGGGCAGAATGCATCACCCAAGACAGCCCAGGTCCTGAGGAGAGCTGGAAAGAGGAACTGCCAAAGGGAGCAAGAGCAGGCCATGCGGTCAGGGTCTTGAGAGGCTAAGTATTTGCCAGTTACAATTTTGTCTCATTTCTCAGTAAAAACTAGGGGCTGTGTTTTTACATGGATTTCCTACAAGATATCTGCCTAAAGTAGATTCTGTGGGGGAGAACTTCTTGGCAATTAAAGCTCAAAGACTGCCTTTTTTTTTTCCCCCTCTTCTGTTTTTGAGGAAAAAAGAAAACTCCGCATGACCTCCAATTAGGTTTGAGCAAAACTGAAACAGGTTTCAGAACTGAAACGCAGTCCCAAAGTGATTTACATCTGCTCAGTGGGAACCAAAGGAGGAAGGAAATACTAGCAGTACCATCTTCCAAGACATGTCTGGTCCTGTTAATATTTGTTGAGTTGTGGTATAGTTAAAAAGTTCCAATACTGTGAAAAATGATGTGGCAGAATATGTTAGCAATTAACAGCATATACCACAGCAATGGAAAGCTCTTAGTGCTTCGTACTATCCACATTGAGATGTGGTCAAAGGAGAGAAACTAGGTTTCATTTTGGCTGTAAGGCAAAACACAAGTAATCTAAAATGAAAGGAAAGAAATATGGTTCACAATAGCTATTCCCCGTGGAGGACCTGATTTCTGCATGGACTATTGTTTAGAAATTAAATGTTAGCACAAAGTCACGGTGACTAACTTTTATTGAACTTATTGAAAGACATTAGCTTGTTGGAAGTATGTGTAACTGTGTATTTTCAAGTCCAAATGTTCAATGAACGTGAGTCAACTTCTCATCATGCAATTAGCTTTAGAAGTGTGAAAGAGCAAGAAGATAATGAGTGCTGTTTGCGTCAATATTCATATTTTTTGTTTCCTCTCATAAGATGGGGAGGACACTCACTGCTCCTTGGAAGATGAAGCAGAGCAACATGTCTCTAGGAACTGAAGATTGAAGAAAAGACTATCTATCCCCCACAAAAAGGACAATAGGTACAGAGCTCTGCAAGTGAAGTCAGTAAGCAAAAGAATATCTTATGGGTACTTAGAAGAGCCAAGGCTGCAAAAAAATTAATCAATTTTAAGGTGGAACTTGGTGATGATGAAAAAGTCTGAATGCACTAATGCAGGAGGGTCTTATCACTAACTCTCTCAAGTTTATTAAATTGCTCGCTTCAGGGTTTAGAATTGCTCCTAGATAAGAACATCATGTTATCTCAGCTGAGTATACAACTACGTCATTACGAATTGTTACTTCTCCTTCAAACCACTCCCCTCTACTTCCCATCATTGCATTTCTCAGTTTCCAGGATTTATCTCTGAAAAAAGAGGTCTTCATACACAAAGACTGAAAACTTCAGAGAGTGTATCCACAGATCTTTACTGGGAAGGCAATTGTTCTAATTTAGAAACATGACAAGCTGCAAGAAATCCCATCTAACTTCGAAGAGTTTTAAGTGTAGATATGTGGATGTGTGGACATTTCCTAAACTGCTCTTACAGAACCCGGACTGAAGTAGATGAGGTATTTTTTACACCTATCTGGAGGTGGAACTCCTGTGTCCTCAGCTGACAAACTCAGACATCTACACATAGAAAGATGAATGCACACATTTCAAAGTTATGCACACAGCTTTCATGGTACAGAGGAGTAAAGCAATATCCCCTAAAGTAAATTATCCATGTCCCTGTCATGTCTTAAGTTTTATCAACATCTAGAACCTCATCAGAGCCACATATATGTCTTGAATGTTGTGTATGTTCAGAATACAGAGGTTTTTAAATATACTGCTGTGTTCATTCATATCTCAGTCCTTCTTTGTTCCTGTTTTTTTCTCACGTTACATTTGTTGGAAGAGGACATGAAAAATAGTTAACATAGAATCTGAGTGGGAAATTTGAATGGTTGTAGCACTACAGGAAGAGAAATACGTAAAAACAATTCTTTTATCTGCAAAACTGTACCCACACTAGGGGTTTAGCTAATATACATTCTGTTCATTTCTATGTCAGTAGTGTCAAATTGGTACTGGAGTTGGCCAGAAAACAAGAATTTTATTTTGCCAAAAAGTCATGGTTTCAGAAAATATTTTCAATGTGTGCTGGGACAAAGCTGAGACCATTCCAGAAAAATCTGCAGCAAAAATGCATGTGAAAAAGTCTTTTCCCTTAGTATCTTATAACTCCCCCATGTGCTCACAGGGACTACTGTATTGCAGCTGTACTAGTAATGAAATTGCCCAGGGACTGCTGTCTGACCTGAGGCCAGCTCGCACGGCTTGTGTTGACACAGTTAATTGCTTTTACCCCCCAAAAACATGCTGACTGCATCTATACTGGCTCAAACTATCCCCTCAGCTGTGCTGGGACATTTCTGGGAGAGAGGCAGTTAGCCCGGGCCAAACTGTTGCCAAGGACCATGCTAACAATTTAATTGTACAGACAACCATCTGCCCGTGCTCAGGTTTGTGCTGGCTCTGTTTCACATACTGAAATAAGATTGCTCAGGAGACCATACTGAAGTCTTTGCTCTTGTTCTTCTATTCCAAAGGAGTTTTCCATGCCATTAGCTATTTTGAGAGGGGATTTTCTCTGCCTGGTTTTGATGAGAAATTCCAGCCTCGGCTTGCAAAAGAGTCCTGACAAAAAATTTAATAGAAACACATGCACTGGTGTAAAAAGTTCAGATGAATCTGCATTTTTCTTCAAAAAATTCATACTGTTGACAAATTCCACTGGTTCAATGATTGATTTAAGACATGGAGTATTCATCTGTAATTCAGACCTTGAATGTATCTGGCTGGTTTTCCAAGGCCGTAGTTGCTAATGCAATTCACTCCATAGCAATTACACTGTGGTTTTATCTACGTAAGAGCTGGATTAAACAATCTTGCAGATATCAAAGGGTATAACTATTCTTTTTTTTTCCTTCTCTTTTTTCATTATCTTCTTGACTGTGGTGGCTTCACTCACTCCTAACACAGTTGATAGATACAGTGTGTTTGGAGACTAAATGCACATATGCTTTGTCCTATGCTAATTCCTAAGAAAAGTACCTCCTTGAGCATCATTCGTCAATGCAAGAACCAAGTATTTGAATAATGATAAAATAAATAAACAAAAGGATTTGATGGAACTGAAAGTTCATTTGCATTTTATTAAGTTTTCCTCAGATCTTATTTTGTCATTGCATGCACTGACACATTTTTCCTTCTCCTTTCTTGTTTATTAAACAAGTCATTACTTCAGTAAAGAGAAGCATGTCCACTTAATTCCTGCTCACTTCAGAACCTGCTTTCGCACCATGGAAAAATGAATAGGGAAATCTTCAGCATGTTTGAAGTGGTTTTAAAATTCTTCCCTTCTTTATAAGACAAGTTATGTTTATCAGTAGCTTTAACTTTAGGGGATCTACAAAGGGACTGGTTTGTCAGCAGAAGACTTATAAGTCTCCCTAACAGTATCAAAGACATTAGGGGTCTCTCAATGGTAGGATGCTAGAGTTGCACACGAAAGATAGCAGACACATGCTTCATGGAAGTAGCACTACTGAAATATAAACAAGCCCCCTTCATCCAGACATTTTTGGTTATGTTTACAGATTAAATCTCAGGATGTGTATATTAGATGTTCTTGTTTCAGGATATTAATGGCAAAATGAACCTGTTTTTGATGTTTAAGTCACATTAATGTCTGATGGACTGTTAAAATGTTAAAGGGTACACCAGACATGCTGTAGTATGTGACATATGTTAGTCATACCATACTAGCTAGGAATTTGGATTTGTTTATAATGAACATAAATTGACTGAATTTAACCCCCCTCTACCTCCTCCAACAGTTAAATCACATTAGGTTCCATTTCCTCTGAAAGACAGTCTTGAAAAATTAGATGAAACTTGAAAAGCAGTTGTATTCAGATTTCAACAGTAGTACATAAAAGTAACCTGCTTAGCAATAGGAATTTATGTGACCTGTGGACAAATAATTGGATATCAGAAGATCACTCAGAGGTAGCTGTTTGCTCTTCAAGAAATTTTGTGCAAGAAAATAATCATCCTAACTCTTGAGCCACCATCAAAATGGATGCAATCCTCACAATAAATCATTTTCATCCCAGACACATTTGTGCTCAGGGTGATTTAATTTTCTCTCTTTTATAAAAATTTTGAGCATGAATATTATCAGAACAGAACTTCTGCAGAATCAGGCATGCAGGAAGACCAAATGAAGCAGGATAATTTGTCTCAGATTTTAGACATTTCACAAACATTAAGGTTGCCTCATTGTTTCCTTATTCTTCCCACCTGTGACTATCCCATATTTCTAACTTTTATACTAGCATCATAAACTCTTTTGGAGAGAGGTAGTACTTTCCTCTTTTCTTCTGTGATTGATTTTCAGAGCATGACCAGATCACTATGACATTGAAAGCTGAATTTCTCTTTTTTTTAAACATTGTTAATTTGCATGTGAGTATATGTGTTGCAGGTGGAGGGAAGGACTTCTTGCTTGTTAAGGGTCTTCTTTCTTGTTAGTGTGGCAGATTTTGGATTGACTGGGGTAAAGCAAAGCTTAAATAGTTGTTAAAGGCAGAGAGCTGCAGATACACTGGGATCTGCTATAGCAGTAGGAACCTTCTTCACTAAGCTCAGCCTGCCAGAGGACCTCGCAGGCAGTGTCTGTCTGTCCCCCTGCAGAGTCCAGCTGTAGTCAGGATGACATCTCAGC
Source organism: Melanocharis versteri (assembly GCA_013397845.1). NCBI lineage: Eukaryota > Metazoa > Chordata > Aves > Passeriformes > Melanocharitidae > Melanocharis > Melanocharis versteri. Next base: position 1,399,879 of record VZTG01008661.1, on the reverse strand, counting down.
CTGGGAGTCACCCAGCAATCAATACACAGCAATCAATACAGTCAATATCCCGTGTCAACGCACACCCAGGAGGACAGAAAAAGTGGTGGCTTGGGGAGATGCAAAAAGAAAAGATGTCCAAGTTCTAAGAAACAACTTGGGTCTGAATTCTGCTAATGAGGAAAGCAGGGGAGACAGTGGCTGAAAAGTGTGGTCGGTGCTACAGCACTGTCAACATTCGAACAAAACACTGCTGAGAAATGCTTTAAAATATTGCCAGTGAATTGAACTCGTAGACTCTGGGAAAAATCAGGCAGTGAAAATGCTTTTCTCTCCAAATTCTCTGTCTTTTCTGTAAATACACCCCTTTCCTCATGCCAGGCAGCACAGCAGAGGTGTCACAGACATCAAAGACATTTCTGCTGGCTTTACAACAACCAGAGAGTCCATCTTCTCAGAGGAAATATTCAGAAGGACCCTCCAGATGGTACACATCATTTTCCACTGCTGTAAAGTGAGCTGTGAAGCAGAACAAAATGAACTCAATAGGCTGAGGGATCTGGCTCCTTATAGCAAATTTGTATTGGAAGACACTGCTACACAGACTGATGCTAATAAATGAACAGATCAAACCTGATGTCTCTGAACCTACAGCTCTGAAGAAATACTTCCTTTCTGGTTTCTTGAACATGACCTTCACAGAGGAAAATGAGAGCAACCATGAACTTAAACCACTCAGGCATTTTAATGCTAAAAACTAACACAGCTGTACTTTCAGAGATGATATTACTTTATCGTATGATCTCTGATCACTTTAAATTTTGCAGGGTGACCCAAAAGATACCACCAATTTCTCCACAGATTCACTGGAAGAAAAGTGTTTTTTGTACAGGGTAGCCGTGCAGTTTTGGAATTGGATCATAAGTCCTGGCTCAGCGAGGGTGAAGTCTTCTGAGGAGTAGTGAATCTCTTTTCCTTTCAGCTTTTTAAGAGGTCTATGACTGACACACTCTTGGTGGAATATCAACAGTAAATCATGTCTATGTAGAAAATAAATTTTCAGAGGATTTTCAGATTTGGTTTTAGGCCAGTTAGGCACAATTTTGGAAAATTTCAAAATTATCTGGAAGAGAAAGTTTTGAGGAAAGTATCTCATACCAACTGAAATGTCTCTGAGAGAAACATTTGATTATGGTTGACTTTTTAATTGTGCTGAGAACACAAAATGAAACACATCATAAGAACATTAAACATGCAAAACTATTTTGAAAGGAAATATTAGACGCCGGGGGCCAAAATTATAAAACAGGACATTTTGGCAATGTCAGAATATTCCTATCTGCCAAAATTTAATTTCAGCAAATCTAATAGGACTGTGCAAAGCATTTTTATTTCAGAACATCTGCATTTTTAAATTCTACTTTTTTTTTTTCTTTTTCTGGCCAGCAGTAACATAATAGTGATTCTAAGAACATATGATTAATCCACCTGTACCTGCATATCTTCCTAGAGGAAAGTAAGAGAATGTTCTAAAAATCAGTTTCTATTTTGAGAGGCATTGAAAGAAGTTTCAATTAAATGTGAAAGATTTCCATTTAGATGCAATTAAAATAGTAAAGGAATTATAACATGGGTTCTTATAATGATGTAAGAATATGACAGACACAAAAGTTGACTCAATTAGTTCTGTTTTTAATCTTGGCATCAAAAAATGGGACTGATGCCACCTTATTTTAGTTATTTAAACATTATTCCAGGGCTATCTTTGTCTATAGTTACTGAGGGGAGAGAGGCACTTCCAATAGAAGATTAATCCCAACCAAAAATAGGTGCCTAAGGTACATGAGATAAGTTTCCCTCTAAATTTATGCAGCCTGGGTGAGGTGTCTGCAGAATACTGTCACATTTTGGCAGAGAATTCCAGTTTTTGCAAAAAGCTGATAATATTAGGAAAGTGAGACAAAAAACACCTTATAAGAAAATGAAAACTATTCATAATGTGTTCTGGTAACTCTTGATATTTCTTAGGACATCACTTGTAAAACCTCTGCTCGAAGTGGTGTCCCACTCTTCTGCCCCTGTGATAAAAGGAAGAAGATGGAAAGAAAAGAGATTTAAAGCAGACCCTCCCCAGAACAGGTCTTGCTGCCTCCACACAGCAGCAAAGGGAGCCCTGATGGTGCTCTGAGGCACCAGGCTGAGCTGATGAATGTGAAGTCGGAGCTCAAGCTTGAGCTGGAGGGTATCGAGCTTCCACCTGCGTGGTGGTTTGCTCTATACATGCAACGACACAGAGAAGGGCTTGCATTCACTTTACACAAGACAAGAAAAGACATGAGAACAAAGAGCTCCTGTTCCCTCTGCTTTAGCTTGCAGAGGAATTGCAACCAAAAGAACAGCCATTGTAAGAGCAAATCTAACACGATGTGTTTTTCCCCAAAGGACCATCCTAGTCCTTCATTATCTGCTAGGCAGAGTCCTCTGACATGTCTAGGACAGGATTTAAGCATAAATGGTTGTCAAATGGCTCTCAGTCTTGTGGTATGCTGTAGGTCTTATGGGAGTAGAGTGGAAAACTCGTCTTTAAATGAATCTGAGTAGAACTTCGAGAGGCTGCATGGATCTCAAATTTGTCTTCAGGGTATACAACAGTTCGTAAGACTGCTACTTTTTTGTGACATAGCTTTTATGGGGGTAGAGCCAGAATATTAAGCTCATTACTTCCAGATGGAAAGGTTGGACAAGACAAAAATCCTTGGCTTTGGGACCATGGACAGAGTGGTGTGATATGGACATGACATATTGAAGTAATCTAGATAGAAGATACAATGTTAGCCAAGGTCGTCAGTTGGATGCTTTTTAAAACGTTATATGGTTTGTAACAAGGTATTGTGTATCCTTCAAAACCCTCCAGATTGAAATCCTGGAAAGACAGTGGGGAAAATTGTGATTATTTTGCTTAAGTTACTAGAGTTCATTTTATATATATTAAGAGCTTGGCATCATTTGCCTGCAAGAAATTTCAGGCCAGCAATTTATACTGTACGAGCAATGTACATCATGCTAGCAGCACTTAAATGAGTCCAGGTGCTCATTTGTAACTTGGGATCTTGTGTGTTCTTATTCATGGGCTGTACACCGATAATAGCGAAGTGCCTCGAACGAGAATGCGGCTCAGCTGCGTCTCAGGAACCACACATCTGTTTGCAGACCTTCCCGCAGGAAATCCTCACGGCTACACTGAGGCTTTTCCACCAGGGGGCATGAAAAGCCCGTAAGATTAATCACTCTCCCACCCTCTTTTGCTTTGGATATTTTGCCAAGGAAGACTGCTTAAAGCGCATTCAGCAGGCGGGAGCCCCATTGTACATATTCAAAATGTGTATTAGCTAAGTGAGAAGTAGGAACAAAGGGAGACACGTTACAAGGACTTGAGCAGACCTGCACACTGGGCACAGATATTTCATGTGATTTTTATTGTTCAGATGAGCTGTATATCTGCTCTTGAATAGCATGTGAAAAATGCTTGTTCATACACATTGGACATTTATGCTTTGCCTGACTTCAGAGAACATATATCCAAAAACTGCTGAATGTAGCATTTAAAACAAGCACATATCATGACTTTTTTTTTCATGTGCTTTCACAGGTCCAGTGATGAGCATAGAAGTCTTTGTCAGAGACTTGGATGTATCAGAGATGACTAAATTCCTAAGAAGTTTTTTGAGACCACTTTAGAGAGGTATAATACTAATTCCTGTGCCATTCACTGCTATTGTCCAAATGCACTTGAGAAAATGCTTCATCTTACTCTTATGAATGCAGCCTCTCACTTCTTTGACTTTGAAGGCAACCCGTCTCCATTAATGAAATTAGTAACTCAATCACTTTATCCAACAGGATTGGTTCAGTAGGTTCCTAAAATTCACTCTATTACCTGTTCTGTATGCAAAATAAAGTAAATACAAATAGGGACCTCTTTGCTCTAAAGGGAAGCTTTGAACAAGATACATGCTATGATGCTCAGGGGAACTGTAAAATTTTGAGAAAACACAAGGTGTATTCTGTAAGGTAAATAGGTCTATCCGTTAGCCTGTTTCTCTTCAATGTTTGCAGGTTTTCATTCTTATCCATACATTTCACCCTTACCCATTGCCTAATGTTCTCTGGTTCCACAGTCGTTGAGGAAGGACTGTTAGTGAAATTGCAATGAAAAACTGATAATACCTTTCCCACATGCACCAACCTTTACAGAAGGTCTCATAAATAGGTCCAATAGGACCCTGAGAAGCACGGAGGTGCAATGTCTGCAGTCAGCCTCCTGTGCAACAGCTCAAATCATGCACAGGGAATTTTCCAGGGCTGTGGATTAAAATATTAGTCACGGATAGTCTCTCTTTTTTTTCTTTTTTAAGTCTATACTACTCCACTCTTTAAGTACTGAGCACATTTTTTAAAAAGTAAGGGCAGAAGGGCTCAATTTTTAAAGAAAACAGTAATAAACAGACTCATGCACAGACCCCGGAAGATCAGAGGATGCTGTGGCAGTAAGTAATAGCCATTCCACTTTCAGTAACTATTAGCTCTGAAAGTTTTTCAGATGACCTATTTTCTAGAAAGGCTGTAATGCACTTCTTAAAATCTGGGATTCTCTTTTACTTAATTGGCTTCTGCTCACATTAACTGAAATCTATTCCATCTCTCTCAGAGTTACAGAATTGGGTAACAAATAAAAAAGCAAAAATAATTGAATGATTAATTTTATTTTAACCTGACAAGACATCAGGAAATTTGACCTGATAAACACTGTTATATAATTTGGTCCTATCTGAGTTAAGGCCAATAGCTTGTTCTCAGGCAAAGTATATCTTTGTAACAGGGCCTGAACCTGCATTTGGAAACAGAATAAGATGAATGCTTTTCTTATTCACGTAAACCCACAGGTTACTCACAGTTCAGCCACTTAAAACTATCTTGCATTCTTTTTGAAAAAGAACCCATGGCATATGACCTTATTAGGGGAGTTCACAGACTACAGAATAAATGAGTCTACAAACAGACTTAATTATTTAAATTTCAGAGACAGGAAAACTCCTCAGCCATCCTGAAAGAATAAAATGAGACGTAGTAATAGAGACTAAAATAGATGTGATCAATATCTCTCATAAGCAGAAAAGAAGACAGTAAGAACAGTACAGTAAAAACTTCTTACTAGGAAGTGCTGAAAGATTCTCAGGCATTGCTATTCATCAGGTCAAATTAAAAACATATTTGCTGTATTTATCACCTCAAATTTTGAATTTAGAATGATTAAGTACAAAGCAAAGAAAACTGGCAACAATGGCCTTTTTTCTGTGCATTGTCTTGGAAAAAATAGAAATGGATGGAAACGCAGACTTTGAAGGTAGTGGAGAATGTGCAAGGAGAGGGCTGAGGAAGTCAAAACAGTAAACTCGTGATGTAGTGGTGGGAGTTCAGCAGCTGTGTAATGGTTCATGGGGCCAATAACTCTGAACCTTGTTCATTGCAAAGAGGTTCTGCTATGCGTGTTTTGGGCACAAAACCCTTTAGACTGAAAAACCCTCGTCAGAGTTCCCACAGCCATGGGGCTCTGCCCTGGCATGGGTATGAAGCTATGTGTCTGCAAAGAAAACCACAGCAAAGGAGTCAATGTACACCACATTTTATGCTTCAGTGAAGCACGGAGCAAAACTCGGCAGACATTTGTCTTGGAGGACCATCATTTACCTCCAAACTGCAGGAGTGAGAGAATAGCAGTGCACTGCCAAGGACAGAAGAAAGAGATGGAGTTTCACCGAGCTGTGAAAAGAGATGGTCAGTCTACAGGCAGGGAACCTGTGCTTCTTCACAGTCTGTGTGATTTCACTACGTCTCACTTCCCTGGAAGCATATTCGTGTATCTTGACACAGCCTGATGCTTAGATGACACCACTTTTGGCTGCATTGAGAAACAACAACAAAAATCCCCACGTTTCAGTATCTTTATATTCCTGTGGTGCGGCAGAGTAATTTACAGACAGCAAAATTTTAAGAAAGAATAAGTGGAAAATTAACTGGGACTGGTAGTTCTTCCAGAAATAAGCATGTAGGACCTAGATGGGACACAGCCAGGACATTCAGGATGAGTGACCAAAACTACTAAGCTGAATTCCTGGCCTTTGTAGTCCTAGTAGAGGCAATCCCAAAAGGAGCAGTCTAATCCCCAATGAATCTGTTCCTCTGAAGGATGAGCATGTCAACCAGAAGCAAGAGGTTTTCCATGGAAAACACTGAAATTGTGCTGTGTCTTATGCCCAAGGTCTAATGGGATGATCATAATGGCCCCCTTGACCCAGAAGATTATGGCTCAGTGGTAGTTTGGAACAGACAAATACAGTAGCCAAGAGATTTAGAAGAGATAATTTTGACCAAAGTGATTTCAGGCAAACATCAGTGAAAAAGGATTCCCCTCTACAAGCAGATACATCAAATCAAAAGACACAGTTACTTACAGGAAACAGAAAGATTCTTTCAAGACTTAAAACTTGGGAAAAACATCAGCTACAGACAGATTTCCTGCAGCTTTTTAAAATACATTTTTGCAACAGCTGTCTCAAATTCTGTGGAAATATTCCAGAAGGGAATCCTGTCCCATGACAGAAGGACTGCTTTGATCACACTGATTATAAAAGCAGATACAGAAGGTCAAAGTGACAGAAACTTTCTATTTTTTTTTCTGAATGTGGAACCTAACATATTAACTGAGACTTTAGCTACTAGGATATGTGAAATTGTTCCTATTCTCACCCAAAAGAGTTGAACAACATTGGTGAAATGCAATTTGCAGCAATCAGTGCTCAGAATAGGCTTTCCTTCTGTGCATCAAGCTCAGCTAACAGTGAGATCAGCCTGCCTTTGCTTTGCTGAGAAGGCCGAATATGTAGGTGCAGTATTCCAGGTTGAAAACATTTTGAGGAAAGTAAAAAAGTTGCCTTGATATTTCTGAATTGTTTTATACTTCCCCACTCCTGTTAGCAAACACTAATTACTAAAATATTCCTTTCTAAATTATGAGAATCCACATTTCTCCCTTTATTCTACATTCTTTCATGTGTTTATATGGATCTTTTTCTTATGCCAAAACCACTGACAAAAAATATGTGCTTTTAAGGGAGATTCTCTGCTAGAACATTTTTGAATCTCAGAAACCTAAAATTTTTCACCTTAATGATCTATCCCATACCTTAAGCTCCATATACTTCCACACAGAATGAAACAAACCATGGCAAATGGAGATATCCAAGAGACTGAAGCAGAAAGTATTTTATTTACTTTCAACTGACTTTACACAGACACAGCAGTTTGTGAATCCTGTCCAAAGCACTTTCTGAGTTATGACCATGCTGCATATTAAGGCAGAGAAAGAGATGTCTGAAAGATCCTTTTATCATTGCTACAGCATATGGAAAGCTAGAGTGAATATCCATCCTTGGCTCTCCTACTTACATTGCAGGTTTATTACTGCTTGCATTCCTGTTTTGTGTGAGAGTTGTGAGACTACGTACGGCATGGACTAATACAGGATGGGAGAGACAAAGAATATCCTGCTATTGCTATTTGTACTTCACAAGCTGGCAACAGCAAAAAGCGTCCATTTTTCAAAGCTGTCAGAAATCTGGAGGCAACAACACTTAGGTGCTTCATGTTTACTTGCTTGCTTGGTTGCTATGTGAGTTTTCTTAGGAAGCTAAATCCTGCACTGGCAAACAAATAAACACTTTGTTCCTAACCCTGATAAGGAAGCCCAAGGGTCAAAGGAAGAAAAGGGGAGCACTGTGGCTTGGTTAACAGTTTTGCTTCACAGACTGGGAGCAAGAGAGGGCAGACTGCTCCTCTTTCTTATCACTTCTCTCGGGTTTTTGGGAAGTAGGTTTGTGCTGAGGCTGGGGGCTGTGAGTGGGCAGTGAACCTAGTGAAAAGTTTCCCACACCAAAACCAGCTGCCCTCAAGAGAGATGGCTGTTCCTGGTTCTTTCTTTTTTTGACCCAAGCAGGATGCAAATAGCTAGGAGTCCCTGTTTCTCTCAGGGTAAATCTACTGACTATGTCAATCCTGGCATCTTCTGCCTGCACAGGTCCAGACATCGCATCTGAGCCTCTCCCGGATATGAGCCACCAATGAAAATTGAGCAGAAGCTGGAAACCCTGAGAGGGAGCAATTCCCAAGACTGCCTGCTCCAACAGTACCCACAGGAGGTCAGAAGGCAGCTGATGCCTCCCTCTCATGCCACCTCCTGCTCATTTTCCATGATCATTCAGAAGGCAGCCATTCTTCCTGAGGCACAGAGGCCTCTTGGCACGCGGAATTGGCAAGTGATGTGGTAGAACACTGTCACTTTGGGGATAGCCTTGGCTATGGTCAGCATTCCCATGTGCTTTTCCCTTTGTGAATCTGCTGCTATGCCCCTTTTGCTAACAGGACTTGGATTCATAAGTCATTTAGGAGCTTTAACATGTTTCTCCCAAAGTAACTGGCCCGAGGTCGCAGAGGAAATCTGTAGCAGAACTGGGAAATAAATCAAGATCTGAGTCCCAGTCCGGAACCTCAGACACAAAACTACCATTTTTCATAGGAGGCTTAAATATGTGATGAGTTCTTTTATAATCATATAGTTTCCTTTCCAATGCTTAAAGTTTTCTTGCTACAATCGTTAAACTACTAGCTGTCCACTTTTAACAGTTCTGCAGGAATTCTTTCATGTCAGTAGTGTTTGATAATAGGCCACATATGAGGTTCCAAACTTACTTTTTCCATTATTAACTTTTCATTTACTGATATTTCCCTCAGTATGTTTTGTTCTTATACCCTTCTGCACCATATGTTTATAATCATCTGAAACTTCTGAGTAATCCCATTATTTTTCTATTCTCTCACACATCATAAATGTGGGCTGAGTTCCAGAATAATTTATGCAGGATTAAAACATGGAATTGGCTTCAATGCTTCATCAATGATGTCTTTAGAGTTTATGTCCCAAATTTGTATCCTTTTCAGGGCTAAAAGTCTGGGAGATGGAGATCACAAACACACAGTCACACACACTCATACACATCTTGAATACCAAAGTAAGTGAAAGACGATGAAAAAACAGGATTCTTCAAGAAAAAGTGCCTCATTCAAAACATATTGAAATCCAGAAGAAGACTTCCTTCCACTTCACTGTGCATCACACTAGCTCTCTATGTCTAGCAGGGAAGCCTGAAATAATTATTGTACTGATGAAGTGTAGGATTGTAGAAAAGTTTTTCCAAAGGGCAGGCACAAGCAGTGAGTGTATGACAAGAAACAGTTGAGTATGTGACAGGAGAAATAGTAACTGAGAAAAATCTGGAAGCCTAAAGAGAACAAGATTCAGTCTATAAACCCAATGTGTGAGGCAGCAGCTAACACCTCTCTGAGTCCATTGGTTTTAATTAGCCTGCTTTCCTTTGCCCCAAAGGAGAAAACGCATCAAAAGTCCTTCCTTCAGAGAGTCCAGTGCCTGCAACTCCCAGTGAATGAGCTGGCTTGACTGCTTCATTCTTCAAATTCAGTGGCAGGCCAAAGGAGTCGCAAAGGCTGTGGGGCCAAAGTCACTGAAGGCTTAGAGGTGATGAGAGCACTGCGAGGGCAGATGGGGCCACAGGATGCAACAGGGACCCCAAAGCCAAGCACTGACATATGGCAATAGAGGGAGGACAGGCATCACCAGGAGCAGCACTTGCTGGAGGCAACTTTTGGCAGCTGGTTCAGGACTTACAGTCAATTTTAACAACCATTCTACCAAACCTACTGAACCATCTCCAGCTATGGAGCTGTGGCTTCAGGCGATGGGCCAAACATCATCATGAAGATCGATGTGTTCCCCTCAGCATGCAGCTTTTGTTCCAGTAGATGAGGTAGGCTTTTGGTAAGACAGAAGACACAAATGTAGCATGAAAACCCTAGGTTCGTTCCTTCAGAAAAATGCAAGCTTCTGCTTATGAAGAGAAAATCAGATGTTGCCTAGAAACTACCTCTATTCCAACGTATCTATTAGTTTTCTAAACTCCCCCAACCAACAATGTGATTTTCGATGGTAGGTGTTAGCTTGAAACAAAAATAATTTTAGGAGATCTTGGGTGAACACAGAAGTTGCTGTTTAAATTATGAAAACTCTTTTATTGACCCATTCAAAAAAAAAGACTTGTTCACTAAACCCTCGTGACTTTCATATGCTTTCGGACATGGGAGAAGAACTAACAACTGTGGTCAAGGATAGGTGAAGGAGCATGTTTGGGGTGTGCAGGGAAAGCGAGATCCCTCTTTGGTGCAGACTGACTTACATGTATGTTAAATTGTGGCAATGACTTTCTGGGGTAGGACTCAAAAACTGAAATGAAGAAAAAAAATGATTGGCACGTAGAAATAAATGAAACGAGAAGAAAAGGCAAGAGCGGGAAGGATAGTAAAAAACTAGTTCTACTTGAGAGAAGGGACAGAAGAATCTTTGGCCACAAGGTCAAAATCTTCTCCACAGGCCAGGCTGCATCTTAACAGTGGGACATGCTGTGTCTCTTGTATTTCAAGAGAATTCCAGCAAGAGAGAAAATGAGTTTGCAAAGGAAGGCCCTTCAGAAAAATACTTCAGTAATTTGGAGCAGGGTAAAAGGTGTGATGCAAACAGAAAAAGGAGGTGCATACAGCTTGGGATAACTGGGATCAGTTTAGCACTGGTCCTAAACTCAACCCAGATGAGAGGGGAATCTTACGAGAAAGAATGTTTTTATTTTGCAAGTAAAGAATATATAGTAGTGACTTCATATGACAGCTCTAAATGTCACTTTGCTTCATTTTGTAACTTCTTAGTGCAGGACATCAAAACCAAAAACCTTTTAGCCCAGTTTTCATCTGTATATTTTTTGTATCTGATGGGAAGTAGTCTGTCCATACGTTTATTACATGTTACTTATGGGCCTTTCCAGTCTGGACTGAAAACTTTCACAGCACACTCCTGAAGACACTTCACCCCTTGTGGTGCCCTTCTGGGCAGTGGATCTGAGTGTTACCTGATGGGAAGGGGTTGTGCTGCAGCATTAGGATGAGAGGCAGTGACAGGGTGCCGGCAGAAAGTCCGGATAACAAGGATTAATCAGGCAGTTCCAGAAGGATTCATAATGATCTGATGCACAGTGCTAGGGCTGCAACAGCTCATTCCTCTATTTCTGAAGAAAATGAGGTCTCCAGTCCTCTGCAGAGAGAGGACCAACATCTGTATGAGGAAATTAAATGGACCAAGGACTGTGATTTGTCCCTGAGGCCATCTGGCATGGCATGGTTCATATTCATACCCTTCCAAAACGAAGAGAGGAGTGGTCCTCAGACTGTGTCACTTGAATTGTGCCCAGGCATTATCCTGGATGGCATTCAATGGCAAAAACAGTACCAGAGAGCCAGCTTAACTCTGTGGATAACTGGGTGACAGTAGTGGGTCTGTAGCCAGGCCTTGGTTAGTCTGCTGATAAAGTCACTGCCAATTAATCTTACCTTCTCTTTGGTTACTACTTGATACTCTACCTTCCTTGGCAAAATATTTACTGAATAACAACAAAAACAAAAAACATAACAATAAAGAATTAATACCTAAATATTTGTCTGGAGAAGGTCAGGAGGGCACTGGCACACACACTTAGACAAAGCAGGTAAGATGACACTGTCCGGATGATGACAGTATTCTGACTTGGAGAACTGGCATGGTTTTGAACCATTTATTACCCATAAGTTCATTTTGTAGAATTATTTTCTTGAGGGTAAGATGGCATTTAAAGGACAGTAAACTATGCCCTTGTCTCCCAGAGTGCATCAAAAACTTTCTAACTCTTTAAAATAAAAATTTTAAAATTATGTTTTTAATAGCCTCAAACCATTATTATTATTAAATGCCAACTAAAATTACAGCAATGAATAAAAGTAATCCTTTTTTTTAAGCCAAAAGTGCAAAGTTGCAAAAATGGTGAATACATACTGTGAGCACTATAAATTAAAAAAAAAAAAAGGGCAAATACTATGATTCGAACTTATCAGTGACAGTGCAATGCAGACAGCTCCCACAACTCTGAACATTACAGACTACAGCTGTTGGTGGCTGTGGGTTTTCTGCCTGATGGCCTTTCAGGAACCTGAAGAGCTGGAAGCAATTTGTTGTAGCAGTAAAGTCATATTTGGGCTGGAGGGGTCTGAGGTGGGTGCTGCTGTGGTCAGTGCCTTGTGAGAAGCTGTGATTTGGGTTCTTGAGGACCTTGCATTTCTAGTCTGATAGGTCTTTGGAGGTCTGGGGACCCAGACACAGAGCCACTTGAGGCTGCAGGATGAGAGAGAGTGGGAGGGAAGCTTCAGTGCGGCATGTTTTCCGTAAGAGCTGCTTGTCTGTTCAGAATCACGTTAATCTCCCCGTCCTTTCCCACTGACTCTTGGGTCATTGCAAGGTTTCTTTGTCGACTTCCCACTCATGGAAAGACTGTTCTCTGCCAGTTCCTGGGCTCCATTTTCACATGTTTAGCTGCAGTTCTGAAAAGTTATGATTTCTCCAACCATTTCATCACGCTCAGATTTTGCAAGACATTTTGATAAGGGAAATGTACCCGAAAGCTGCTTAGTTAAATCCAGCTCATAGTTCAAAAAATAACTGAAGGTTTGTTTTCCCTCCAGTTTCTATCACAAATGAACAATTTCCATCTTAAAATGTCATCCTCATAATCTCTCATCAGCCTCAAGGGAGCTGAAGACAGTAAGTCCTTTCCAAACTATGTTCATAGTACTGAAAGTCCTGTTGCAATGAACAATCTTCGCATTCCAAATCTTTGCAACCAACTTCTTCAGGTTTCTCACTTGATATTTTTCATATAGGTTTCTGTCACAGAAACAGTGGGTTTGCAAGCTTAGACACCAGCCTTGTCTTTATATGCAGGAAATGTTGAGATAGGATGAGAGCAGGACTATTTCATGAAATAGGGAAGCAGAACTAGATATTCTGGGCAGGTAGGTATTCTGGACACTGACATCTCTGCAGCTGAATTCAGTTATGATACTGGGCCATTTGTCACTGATCCGGGGGCTCAGGGAGCAGGGAAGATGATTGCTTAGGAGGTCTAAGGGGAGCAAAGCAAGATATTTTCTGTTGTTAGCCACCTACTGTTTTGAGACAGTGGGAAAAATCAGCCGTTTATTCTGGAATAAGTGAAAAGATATAGTACAGTGTTAACTGAGCTTACATGTTCATTTTCTAGGTTTTTCAGGCACAAGGCCTATGATGAAATACATGAAGTTTGGAAATTGCTGCTGGGTCCATCTGCAGTTAATATGACTTGAATACACTGTTAGCTGGTACCTGTGGTACAATGAAAACACATTCCATGGCCTTGCACTAATAGGTACTACAGGATGGGCTTTAAAAGTTCCTCCAAGGTACTTTAAAAGCAGTCCAGTATATGACCAATGGATTGATTTTAAATGTTCTCCACGAACTCGTTTGTTCCTAGTTTCTGACACGCTTAATGAAGGACACCAGGCACAGCGACATGTGTTGGCTCTGGAGCTTTGGAGGGCAGCAGGGGATTAGAGGCAGAAGATTCTGCAGCAGGAGGAGCATGAAGGTCGAATGCTGGGTGTGCAGCAGGAGAGTTATAAGAACCACTAGGTACTGCAGGGAAGTTAGAACACACCCTGAACAGAGTGCACAAAAGGGAGTTATGGGGAGGGTTGTAAGCAGGGTAAGAGGGAAGGGATGGAAATAGTAGGCCTGAGATACGTAAGTCTGTGGGAAAAAAAGTGGCAAAGTTTCTGATATTGTAGTCAAGGAGTTGTAAGATTTCCCTAAGTATACACAGAGGGCATGGTAGGTGTGACTGGTCCCAGCCACAGTCCTGCCATTCATGAGTCTGTAACTGGTTTTCTGGGAAGTCATGGTGTTAATTCTGGCTTTCTGGACTAATTCCAGTGAGAAACATCTGTGTTTCAACCTATCTGCAGCTAATATTTAACAGTGAATTTTACAGGAATTTGAATTTATAATCAAATATTTACAAGTCACAGACATTACGTAAGACTTATTGCACAGTAGTAAGTAATGAAGATAGCAGGAACAGGCTGGGACAATCTGGGCAGGATATTTGAAAGCTGTAGTGATACAGGCTGTGAAATCAGACTTGGTCTTAGTCTTATACTATGGAGGTGCTGATGACATCTCTGTGCTGTTTCCAGGGTGCATTCTTGCCAAAGTGCCCCTCGTTGCCTGTTGGAGTAGCCCATGCCCTGAGAATCTAGGACAAAATCAGGCAATGCCATTCTTCACTGGGATTGTGGACCATGCTACAATGAGACTCAGAACTGCACTGCTTGAGCTTCAGCTGACAGAGGAAAATAACCGAGCACAGAAATTATGTATGGAAGAAGTACACCTGACACCTCCAATATTGCATAGCTTCTTCGTAGGAAACCCTGCCTATAATAAGGTTTTGTTTGGAATAGCAAGGAGGTGTTTTCTCTTCAGCAGTGTGAACTATGTAAAAAATGTTGGGATGCAACATTCTTCCCTATCGTGTTTTGCATAATATCTGATGGATGTCATGTGTATTTTTTCCCTGTTCTCTAACTGTTTGCCTTGTTCCACAGGCTCTCCGTATCATGGCAAGATATATTTAATGGATATAAAAGGCATTTTTCCACTCTAGGTGATAGACTAACCCCAGTAGAGTGACAGAGAATATATATGAACATGTATCCAGTATTTTAAAGACAGAGATTAACCCTTCCTGCCTAGCAGGCAGATGCTTTGCAAAAATAGAAAACAGAGGAAAATCATCTTCATCTTTCTATGCATTGTGTAATACCCAGAACTGTGTTCTACTTTCTGAGACGGCAGCACTCTCCCCACTCCGACATTTCCCTATCTCCCTTCTGGAGCAACTTCTGTTTTCAACTCACCCTCCACCACGGCCTTCTCTGACCCTTCCAGACATGGAAGCATGTCTTTGTGACAGCTGAACCAGTTTTTCAGACCTAGTAAGCAGACCACCAATGGTTTTCAGTGAGAGAGGAGGATCATATTTGCTCAATCACCATTTGTGCAGGGTTTTGGTTTCTGAGCTTCCTCTGATAGCTCAGATGAGAAAAGTTGGATGAACTTTGAAAGAGATCCCTGTGGACAAACTGGGATCAGAGATTGCCATCTGATGGACAAAGGTGTGGTGTCTGAGTCCTAGAAAAGGGGTTGTGGAAGGAACTTTCTCCTAAATATTTTAGGATGACTTTAGTTCCTCATTGTGGTTTCTCCAATGGATCAGAATTATATGAACCTACTTTTTTCTTGTGCACTTCTTAGGATGACTGTGGCTATGTCTGTACTAGAAGGGGAACCTGAACATCTTCTCATTTTTAATTTTTAGAGCAGTCTCTGACCTTGCCAAACAAACCTCAACCACTGTTCAAAGTTTAGCAAGGACTAAGGACTATTCTTGGTAGGCAGTTTGGACACACCTGCCATGCTTTAGAGGCTATGGGAATCCAATGCAACAGGCATGGCCAGGCAGAGACTCAGAAACAGAGGATGTGCTGCAGCCCTGCTTAGTGCAAAGATACCTCTAGTAGTGGATCTTACCAGGGTTCAGCTAAAAGTGAATGATAATGTGCACAGCACTGCAAACCTGAGCTGTTTCTCTTCACCCAGTGATCAGGAAAGATGTGGCCCACAGGGTCATGCAGAAAAATTTGCAGGAGTGTGAAGCCAAAACTATGCCAGTGATCCCAGGCCAGCAGAGGCCCCTCAGAGCTGGGTGGTTTGAGCTTTCCTTTCCTGTTTTCTGTTCTCCACCTCTGACCACAGTCTCACTTGGTTGTCTGGGCTCCTACCAGGTACTGAAAGTTAATTTGGTCCTGGATAAAAAAGAGATGTAAATAATGGAATACCAGTACCGCTGCTATATCATCAAAACATTATGATACTGACCAAAGACAATGACCTGTACCATGTTATCACCCGTGACTAGAGTTTGTTAGAGGCCAGTTTATAAACAAAACCATTTAAAATAATTTTAGAATTTGGCCTGTGTAAATGTTAATACAATTTTGGAGCTAGATAATGACTTTTGTCCTTACATAAATGAGTTTGTGGCGCACTGCATGACCAGGGCTCTTCTATGATATCATAATGAAAATAACAGTAGTGTCACTGTAGTCCAGGGCATTTCTGAAGCCAATGGGAAGTTTTTTAACAGAGGAAGACAGCCAAGGAAAAGCTGGACACGTGCTCTGCTATGCAGAAAATGTTCTCACCTCAAAAAACCCCATGGCAGCAATTTAAAAAAAAATACTGCCCTAAAAAAAAGCATCCCACCAAAACCAACCCAAAACCCCAAGCCAGACTAGGAAGCACTGGAAGCATTGAGAACTAAAACATGCAGTAGGCTGAGGAATAAAATACCGTTATCCAAAGCATCCCTTTGCAGCAATTCTGAGCTGGGGGGAATTGAAAGAAAGTCAACCAATCATGTTTTTTTGCTGAGATTTTTAGCATTGTATTTTAGCTCAGAATTTCAGAGAAAAAGAAATAATTTGTGGGATTCTTTGGATTGTTATGTCATCTTCACATACCTGTTTTATTATTTAAAAGGATCCAGACATCAGTAGCAATTATTATATATACATGAATCCAGTCAATGCCTAGATAAAAGCTATCAGGGGAAACAATATAATAGTATTTTCCTTCATAATAACAAGAGGACTACAGAGAGATACAAACTTTTCCCTTAGGGATGGTCCAGCATGGAGATGTGAGAGCAGGTCGGTGGGACCTCACAGGCAAACCGGAGTGCTGCTCTCTGCTGTGCAGCAGGGGCACAGCAGAAGGAGGAGGATGAGACAAAGTGAAGGACATCAGTGTGCACATCCATCCACAGCTGCTCTACTTTTTTTCACTGCTGGCCAGAAGACTTCACAATTTCCATAGCTGGGAAGATATAGCCTTGAAATTATTATGTATTTTCTAATTTACCTACAGTAAAAGGTTGAGGACTAATGATGGAGGAAACCCTGTACCCATGGATAAGTCTCTTTTGGAAGGCTTTCAGGATCCTCTGCTGACTCTGTTCTAGACACCAATCTCTTGGAAACTGTAGACTGGCAGTTTGTCTCACATGAATGTGAGGATGTTGAGCATTCTTCTGACAATGAAGGTGGCAAAGCCACACCGCTTTATGGGGTATTGTCACAATAGGATTATTAAGAGAGATGATAATAAAATTGTTGTGACTGTATAAAACAATCCCTTCTTTATATCATGACAACAAGAAGGCTTCAGCCATGATATATTTATCTGTTAACATACCTCTGTGGGTGCATAACTTTTATAATCTCAGTGTAAAAATGGAAGACAGGTCAAGCAACAGGTATCCTAGCTTGTCTAACATCACAAAAGGAGAGAAAAATCCTAAAATGAAAACTTAAGTCAGCTAGGTTCACCCTGAATTACATCTCAGTACTTATAAATGCTTCACCTTTGTCTTAACAGAGTCAAGTCTGTATTAATGTTCTCCAGGTCCCTCGGCTTTGGTCCTCAGCTCCCAGTTGCCTCAGTTTTGACAGCACTGAGAAACCCAGCGGTTAAATCATCCTTGTGCCCTGAAAGAAGGCACAAATCAAACACTCTCCCACTCAGCCCCCTCTCAGCCTACACCCTACAGGATGGGCTTCAGGAAAAACATGACTGTTCCCTGTCTTTTATCCCACACCACTGTCTGTCCGGCTCATAGAGCACCTAGGAGGTGCCTCCCATCCCTAGCTCATCTGTGGGTTTGTGTGGGACCTGTGTGGGAGGGTGGATGAAGGGGCTGGAAGGACGGCTCCCTCTGCTCAGACAGCATACAGGCAAAACCAGCTACACCAGCTGAAAAGTGAGCACAAAGGGGTTGTCCTGGCAGGGCTGTTTTTAGCTTCATCTGGATCATATTAAGTATTCACTGGTGTCCAGGACTCCCCTTCTCCCACTCAGTGATGCTACAGGGCCAGATTTGATCCTTCCATGAGACCTATGAAGAAGAAAGAGCAGTGACAGCCTTGATCCAAAACAATTGCTGTAACTAATTTGTTGTCAGTAGTGACGAATGAGGAGGAAATGCTATTTTTTCAGCTGTGAAAAAAAGGAATGGTCTAGATTCATTGTTGAGCTGAGCTCCTCAGCTCCACAGCAGTGTTTAGAAATGTGAATCCTAAACAGGAGGGATGCTTTGGTCCCAGAGGAGCAGGATTTTAGTCACATCCTTCCTCGTTCACACGTTTTCTATCATCGATATCGGTCCGTTTTCTATTAAGTTACTTGGATTTGACAAATCATTCTGATGCCATGCTTCAGCATTGGAACAGAACTGCCTTTTCCAATAGTGTGGGTCACTGTTTTTCTGCAAACCCACCTTCTTTCACTGAGCAGGAATCTTTCCTGTCTCTGAAGTATAAATACTTTTTGCCACCATACTAGACTATATTAATGAGGAATTCTGTATGATCCTGGTTGGAGCTTGTTAGGATGAATTTGGATTTAGCAGTCAGAATGACTAGAAAGTAAATCAGAGAGAAAACAACTTTTTCTAGTACAGTCACATTTGCTTTTTTCCCTATGACAGGGTAATGTGTTACTTACTACCAGTAATGCAGCAGAAGAAAGGGAGCAGAAAGAAAGCACTGAGCAGAAGAAATTGTTTAAAAAAACCCCAAACTAAACCTAAAACCTCTTGCTCGTTGGGCACTGGCAGGTCACACAGTTTACTACATTGCTGCTCTGATATCTGATAAAGTGCAAATGGGTTGAAGCACAGGAAGGTGTTCCATAGCATAAATATTTTCTGAAGCAGGAACTCTAGGTGCTGCTAACAGACTGAGACTTGTATAACACTCCTGCAAGTTTCTAGAAACTTGGATACTCTATACCTTTTTTGTAATACACCATATTTCCATAACGCAAAGTCCTCAAAAAAAGCAATTAATGCTGCGATTTGTATTTACACAGTGGAGAGTATTAGGAATATGAGTGAGATTGACAAAGATTGGTAGATGAACTGCTTTTCCAATATCTATAAAGCTGGGATATTTGGCACTTGCTAGGAATGAATATTCCATACTGAGGATTTAAAACTTTCCGTAATTCTTACATATATAAGTTGCAATTTTGACACCTGCCCTGTAAAGTGCAAGTGTGAGGAATGGACTCACAGGCATAATCATCTTCCATATACTTTTTTGAAAATTCATATGACTTTTCCAAATAATTACTCTTTGAATTTTATACATTGTTATACCAGGTGGCAAACTGCAGTGGAATAAACTGCATAGTACCTTTTTATGTAATGGGAAAGCACGCAATACCTGGCGACATATCCAGTAAAATCCACACCTATCACCTCCTCCATATGAGTGGGTTGTTTACTACACTTTGTGGGTTGGATTTGTGTTTTCTGTCTGCAGGTTTCATGGGCTCTGCCTTCATGGTGCACACCAATTTGCAGCATTCCCTCATGCCAAGACACTTGTATATGGTTTTATTGAGGGTGACAGTGATTTATTCAAAGAATAATTTCCGTCACATTTCATGGTGAGTTTGGCAATCATTTCTTTTCCAAACTTGCCATCCTTCAAGAAAGAGGAATTAGGTTTAAGAGGTTCTGCAGCTGTTTGGCATCTGATATTCAGAGCTTATTATTAGTGATTTGTGATCTCTAACCAGTCAGATCATTCCTTTCTCTAAACATTTTTTACTTTATTTTTTTCACAGGGAATGTAAAACTTTCCTCCTTTAAAGTCCAGTGAAGGGAGGTGAAGACATTTATTTTTCAAATGTAATAAAATGAACTTTATATTATTATTTCAATGACTGATTAAAAATATTATTTATACCATACGAGTGCTTCCATGTATGTTATAGGGTGTTTCATTTGTGATCCAGCTGAGATAGAACAGCTCCCTTTCACTTAACAGTCCTAGAGAATGACCCCAAATTATTCACAACCTTACGCAATGTAAACAGAAGTACCTCTGAGTAACATATACGTTTATGGTTTTTCATTCTATGGAAAAAAGAGATCTGTGTTTGCAAAGGTTTTGGGAAGTCCTGTGGTTTGTTTTAAGCAGGAGGCGAATAACTGAGCGCAGCGATCTCCTTGGTGTCACACTCCATGAATCTGTAATGAGCTACACTATGCACGACAACCACGGACCCCATTCCACTGGCTCCAGCAGCAGCGAACCCACTCAGACTGGTGAGGGATTTAGCCCAACACCTCCTCTTTCTCTCCATTCACCAGAACAGGCAACTAAATCTTGCTAATTGAATTGTCCCGGGCAGGTTCTGAATAAGCCTCCCCACGGATTCTGTTAATGCAAATCAATGGGTTTGTCCTGGTTTTGGAGAACAAGCCCTGTGTGCTGAGCTGTGCCAGGCTCGGCACTGGCCGTGAGCCACGATGGGAAATGTGGTCATGGCACCGAAGACCAACAAAGGTCAGCAAGCTCTGCTTTCTGAGGAAACCTTTTTACAGATCTCCAGGACCCGAGGTCAGTGCCATCAACTGTGTTATCTGAAATCACATCTCATTCAAACATTCTTTTTCCCTTAATATGGATCTGAAGTAACGTCTTCTTTGTCATGTGTGTCCTTGGAACCTGCTCATGTTGGAGCCTTGAGTTTGTACTGGGGCCATGTACTTGGGCCAACAGTTTGCCACAATCTGCATATGGGTGATATTAATTGATGCAGATAATAGCTTATTTTGCCCTTTAATATATCTTTCATCTGGAAATCCTTCAAGAACTATAGCATTGTTACTGAAGTATGAAAAGGCTCCTGAGGAGCATTAATTTAATTATTCTGCAGGTGAATAAACGTGGCAGACCCTAGGATTATAAAGCAGTCTCAAGTCCTAGTCGTTTGCCATAGCCAGTAGAAAATATTGTGTAAAAGACACCAGGTTAAACTTAAAAAATCTTATTAAAAAGTATTTTTGGTTGCATTTACATCATTCTCCTGAGTACAGTAAGCTCCCACTGAAGACATTTGTTTTGTTGTATCAGTATGCTGAAAACAACAATTGTTGTATTAAAAATCCTCATGGAAATCTGTGCTAAAAACGTGATTTTTCTATGTCATTCTTTGGCTTTCCCCCTTCTTTTCCAGGACTCTCTGCTCTGTAAAATGCAGAGGTGCTTCCAAGATGAGTCTCACACTCAGAGATACTCACAGTGCTCCCAGGTTGCCGCCAGTGGGCTTCTGGCCAGTTATCCCAGCCCACAGAACTGGCAGAGTATACTCAGAGCTCTTGGCCAGGAACCCAGAGCCATTCCCAAAGCAGAAAATTAGTCCTTAAAAATACTGGTCTGGCCACTACAGCTGAGTAACAATTTCAGTGCTATACTTGTAAGAAGCAATTCTCATTTCCATCAAAAGGTTTTCTGGCTAAAATGTATTAGATTACAGCAGGAATAGGGTTTGTATCAAGTGTTCAAAGACAGCCTAGAGTGACTATTAGATACGATCTGGGAATCCAGCAAACCGATTTCTACTACTGGCATGTGAGTATTCATGAAAAAAATAATCTGAGTTTTCTGTTCTTAAAGTTCCTGTGTTTGTCCAAAGTGAGTGATTACATGGATGACATTTATAAAGCACCTTGAGACCTGCAGAGTACTAGTCTAACAGCTGGGTGTTATTATTACTCTGTTCAGTTGATGTTTTATACTATAACCATAGCAATGTTATATCTGAATGACTTCCAAAGGTAAAAATAAACAATGTGGTTATTTAACATAATTTCTCCCATAAAGGGAAATGTGTATTTCTTTTTAGTTCAGGCCTAAAAAATATTAGCAAAATCCAGATTGGAAGGATAAGCAGAAAGGAAAGTACAAGGAAGTAGGCTGGATTTGGACTGAAAAGTGAGATTTGCATATCTCCCACTGGAATTAATTTTAGTATCCTGACTTATAAATCTTACCTTATGTAAATGAGTTTCACTGATTGAAAGGTTTCCAGAGAAAGGAGCTCCTAACAGTAGTTAGGATCTTGATGAGGGAAGAGTCCACTACATACATTAATCTCTGTAGGCAAAAAAAACCCACAGGCGTTTATTTTTTATGCATCATGAGTAAATGTTTAACACTGTGGGGAAGGCTTCAAAAGCTAAAAGAAGTAGTTGGTAGGAAGGCTTGACATTTGACCAAGGACAGCTGCAAAATCTTTTCCTCCTGTGTGCTGGAAAAAAGTTAGAAAGATTTACCTGAGAATACAAACCAGTGCTTTGGCAGGTTTTTAACACCACTTCAGAGAAAGTAAGTTACAGTTCTATGTTTATTCTCTTGTCCTGTATTTCCTTGGCGTCAGTTTTAAAGACTCTTAAAATTATGGCATAGAGTCACCCCCACTTGTAGATCCATCAAGCTTAAAAATAAAAAAGGTAATGATGCCCCCAGTGATTTCTGTCACTGTTGTACCTTCATAGCTCCCTTGCCCACTGTATCCTATGAGAATTCATCATGTTACAAGCACAGCTCTGCAAAAACCCTTTGAGGGAAGGATGAGGAACTAAGCCACAGAAGCTACTTCTATTGCTATCCTATATGCCAGAAGCATTTGCCCTGGGGAGTGATTTGAGCTTGGGGTTGCAGCGTGGTCACACTCAGGTTGTCCAGAGCACACTGACCACACACACACAGGATAGCACTTGCCTGTGGATCTCCTCTGTCCCTGTGTGGTATCTCTGTGGCAGTGAGATTTGATTACTTTATAACTTTTTCCAGTTTATGGTGATAAAAATAATCTCTATGCTGTCTTGCAGCTCACTAGAATAGCATTTTCATGGCATGAGACAGACATCATGTGCTGCATACCTTGGCATATCATAGTTTATGGGAGTCTCCAAGCACCCTGCCTGGAGAGGGTTACAGGCTGTGTAGAGATCCAAGACAGGTACATTTATCTGTTCTGCCTTCTGGTAGCAGTGTGGAAGCAAAATTTCCCCAAGAAAGGCACCTGATGGTTTCTAATGGAACTAACTAATCCATTCCTGAAGGAAAACCAGAAGTGCACTGCATCTGCACAGGGTAGACTGCCATGGGACCACGATGGATGAAGGAAGTGGGGACATAATCATTTGAGAGTACAGACACATCCAGATGAAAAAAGATATGTACTCATGAGCTGAGTGAAGTTACAAACACATTAAACAGTCTGGGTTCTGCAGAGGAGTCCACAGAGACAAAACAAAGATAGTGCCCTAAAGCAGCCAGTGAGACTGTCCCAAAGAGTCTGGGGAAACACAGGAACTTCAGCTGAAAGAGAGAATGATGCCAAAGAACC
Source organism: Melanocharis versteri (assembly GCA_013397845.1). Taxonomy (NCBI): domain Eukaryota; kingdom Metazoa; phylum Chordata; class Aves; order Passeriformes; family Melanocharitidae; genus Melanocharis; species Melanocharis versteri. Next base: position 1,376,490 of record VZTG01008661.1, on the reverse strand, counting down.
CACTCCTTTGTTTCTTCTACACATGTGACTGTTTTTTGCTTATTACCACTGATGTCTTAAGCATCAAACACTAAGAACTAAGTCTCCAGAAACCGTTGTTTTGGAAGATGAAATATATGTGGTCAGTTCTGTCCATGAAAAGTTCGTTTGATGTGCAGCTACAGCAGTGAGCAGGAATCTGCAGCTGCAAGCAGAGAAGCAGAATGGGAGAATCCAGATTTTATAGATTTATTTATTTAAAGCAAATTCTTTGATTCAGCATTGCAGTCAGCTCTGTCAGATGTGCAAGTCACACTATGTGAGAGAAGGCTGAAGTGCTGATTCTTGCTTAGATTTATTCCAAAGCCAATTGTCACTTCCGTCACTTTGGTACACTAGCTTCTCTCAGCTGTTGTACTCGAGCAGTGAGGTAAATCCAACAAGGTCCACCCAATCCAGTGCAAAATGTCTGGGTCAATGGGCTGAGGCCAACTGCACGAGGTTTAACAAGGTGAGTCCTGAACTTGGGTCAGGGTCAGGGTCCCCCTGCAGTGCTACAGGCTGGGGAAGAGTGGCTGGAAAGAAGCCCAGAGGAAAAGGACCTGGGCGTGCTGGTTGACAGCAGCTGAACACGAGCCAGCGTGTGCCCAGGTGGCCAAGAAGGCCAATGACATCCTGGCTGTATCAGCAATAGTGTGGCCAGCAGGACCAGTGACCATTGTCCTGTGTGTAAATCTCATCTCCAAAATAGACAGAGCCTCCATCTGAATGGACTACTTATTTGGGCATCATAAGGAGTTATCTTTTACAGGTTTTTACACCCAAGGTTGTCCTGCTTAAGACACCTAATTCCAAAAAATATTTAATAGTCATTAAAACAGCATACATGATGGACTAAATTCTTGAAGGTCAGCAGAAATTCAGCTCAGTCTCTTCAGCATTTCCCCCTGAAAGAGCTGGTGTTTTACCACCCTGAGGGTTGAGCTCTGGGAGCTCACTCGTCCATGCTCAAGTCTGGTGATTGATTGTGCAGGGAGACTGGACAGACAATTTTTGTCTTCTGATTCTTGTAGCCTGGGACATATCTGAACGTAAAGATTTGCAACACTGAGAGTTTGTCCATGCAGCTTGAGAGTAGCACCCTGATTTGCACTCCAGTCACAGGTCATCAGTCTAGGAGGGATCTACTGTGAAGATGTGGTGGGTTGGCTTGGCTGGCCACCAAGTGTCCACCAAGTCACTCTATAAAGCAAAGACAATTTAAGGAAGCACCACTTTCAAGTTGGCTCTAGCACCATCTTTACTGTTAGCAGACAGCATCACACTGAATGTGGCAAGACAGAAAGGAAAGTGTGAGTGAGCTGGTGCTAGGGCATGTACACCTTAACTTGTTAGTCTACAGGCTTGACGAACAAATACCTTTTGAGATACCCTGATGACTATGTTGTTGGGTTGTATTTTTTTTCACTACACCCAACACGCAGCCTGTAGGATGTGTGTGACTGTTAGGACAAATCTGTCACCCAGAGACCTTGCGTTGCTCACTTTTTTTTTTTTTTTTTTTTTTGACATTAGGAAATTTGAAACAGGTATTTGACTATATATGTATTTTATATTCCTAATGTTTCAAGGAAACGTGGGATTACAACATACACAGAGCTAAACTTTCTTTACTCTAATGAATAAGGAAAACAATATTTCCCAATGTGGCCTACTTAGGAGGAAGGTCTATGCTCAGCCAGTGTAGTGGACTCATACTTGAACAGTAAAAGTGTAAAGCAGCAATCCAAACAGCAGCTTCTTCCAAATAGTAATGCCATGATTAACAGAAGTGTTTCCCCATTCCCCAACAACATAGCTGCTTGCGAAGCCCACTTATAATAATGACATCTGATGACTTGCAGGCCAGACACAAAACAGTTATTCCATACTTTTACATGAAGTAGAAAATAATTATTTTTGGAATTTTTATTAAGAGACCCAGAAGCTGCAGTAGTTTATGCTTCTACTGACGCAGATATATCTGAGGCATCAAAAATGGTGCATAAAGGAGCAGTTCAGTTTACATTTTCTTTTCACTCTGCTACTGCACAGAGCTGGAGAGAGCTGAGTCACACTGTTCCTACAAAGTGATATTATCCTTATAGCTACTTGTGTCAGCCAAGCCATATGGACCATGCAGATGAAGAATGACCTCGGTTCGGGTTATATTTTTACAAAATTTAAAAAACAACAGGATCATTTCCTTTTGTTTAGCCATTCCCTTGTTCAAATAAAAGAAGTTGAAATAATATGAAACATGTCGAGTTTTGTTATCAGTTGGACTAACTTACATAGTCATAGAACTATTCTAAGTATTTAGAGCCTTTAATTAGTATGTTTTCAGGAACGGACACTTCTAATCTCCTTGGACTTTCAAGCAGATGTTTCTGAATTAAAATCATTCTATTTCAAAAGACATCACTGGGCTTATTATAATATTTAAATAATACATTCCTTTTGATCATGGTACTGTGACATACCTCAGACATCTTCATTGTTTGTGCTATTTCTTCAGAGCCCCAATGAAATATGATATTTTGTTGGCACTGAATCAGGTGGTTATGCTAGGCACTGCTCTATGTTATGCAGTGTTTATTAAAATCTACCCTATAAAGAATTTAAATCTATTATTATTACCCAGGAGGTCTTTAAATTAATTTGTGCTGACAGAAAAACTACAAACTCTGACCTGCTCTAGCAGTTTGCCTGTGAAAGCAAGAGCAATTTTTCGATTATTATACTTAAAAGATAAAAATCTACTTTTTATACTACCTGTTCCAGAAATCACATTTGACTGGGGAAAATATTCAACCAGAATAGCACATGTGACCAGAAAGAGGGCAGCAGGTACCTGGAAAAGGGACTGGCCAGTTCACCTTCAGCTCACATCTAACCTATACATACCATATTACAAACTATTACTCATGTGGGATTCCTCTTCACTGCTGCAATGCAATGTTTAAAAGAACTATTGCCACAACTCTGCTAAAAAGGAAGTGCCACTCCTGAGCTGCCATTCTGATATCTCCATTTTCCAGAGGAAACAAATCTATTTGAGTAAGAGGAGAAGTAAAACTTTTAAAAAGAAAAATGGTTATGTTTATTAGCTACTATCTCTTGATATGAGTCAAAATTCTTATATGATAACAAATACATGAAAGGATAGATTTCATCTGAAATAAGCTTAATTCTGTCCCAAGTAGTCCAAGCTCTTATTCAATAAACACTTATATTTTGGTCAGCCTCAGAGGAATTTAGACGTATGTGTCGGTACCCTGCTGAAAAAGGTTGCTATCCCGAATCTCTATGATGCTTTTTATTCTGTTTTATTTAGCAGCATTTCCAAAGCTGTAGAATTCAGATCTCGAGGCTAGAATGGACAGAATGTGCAGAGATTAAATTTAGTCAAAGGGGGTATTTCACTGCAATTGTCCAGACACCAGCTTGAAAATAGAAAAATGTCTCATAAGATATGAAGGCATCAGTAATATCTGTCCTCTGTCACATGTATTTGTGCTTGCCAATGTATTTTATACAAAATGCATAATTAGCCCTTCAAAGCACTAAAAATGTAATGGAACATTACATTTTTAATTTCTCCCTGCCTTCTTAAAATGCAAAAGAAAAGCATGAATATATTCTTTCTGCTACTTCTAAACTTCAGAAATACAAAAACCAGGCAATTTTACAGGAAAATAAGTTAAGTGTATCCATCTACCAAGAAGTTAAACAAAAAACTTCCTTTACTCAAAATGCTCATCTGTTCAGTCTTTAATAACAACATATTTTAAGCAGCCTGATAAACATCCTTTTCTTTGAAAATCTCCCAGCCAGCAGTTATTCTTCAAAACCATTCATTTATCAATTTTTCTAGGTAACAGAAGACCCACATTTCTTGTCAGTGAAAAGGGTGTAGAAAAACAAATCTTGAGCAACATTTAAAAAAATCCCAAAACCACAGACAATTCTACAGGCTGGGGTTTTTAGCTGGTTACCATCAGAGGCTGATTATCATTATCAATAAACTTGGCAAAATGATCTGAAATTATTTCATTTCTTCCTTGAAATCTCACTGGGTCCTTTGCTAACATCAAACTCAGGATGAATTTGTAGGGAGTAATGAAAAGCAATTTTGTAATTTATGAACAGAGAGCAGATCCATCCTTGAAACATATGTACAAACACATGGCCATGCCCCAGTGCGAATTTCAAGCAAACAGTATGTTTCATAAGAAACAGCCAGTTTGCTCATTTCTAGAGAACTGGCAGCCACTTTGACTTGCTGAAAGATCCAAAAAACATAATTTAAGTACTGTATTTAAAGTTAATCTAGCTAACAAAAAACAGGGATAAAGTTTCCTAGACTAAAATTGTAAATTAGATGCAAATTGACAATAGGAGTGTAACTTTAATGAAGTACAGTATTCCCCACTGCTGAGGAAGTTAATTTGATGGTTAATGACATTCATTTACACATGGGTTCATTTGCTGACTTCCTCCAGTGCAATGGCACTAGCTACCCTGTTGGCAGCTAGCAATCAGGAAGGAGGTTGTTTTTTGTTTTTTTTTTTAAGAAAAAAAACCTCATCTAAGAGAATTAGGAACAAACAAAGGGAAAAAAAAAAAGGAAAATCAATGGGACTGACACTTCTGAATCTCCTCCAGTGAGCAGTGGAAAATTTTAAGCAGAAAGACTGACACTTGAATAAGTATTTTTCTGATTCACTTCTCTAAAGGATGGTTCCTCGGATGCTCTAAGGGTATCCAGTGGCCTGCCTGGTGGGATGCCAGTGAGCTTATGGGGTCTGTCGGTGGAGCACCCTCAACCCTCTGGAGTAAGCTCAGCAACTTGGAGGAGTGGAGGAACAAAGAGAGGAATCCAACTTTTGGAGTCAAAAATTCCCAGGCTTTTCTGAAGTTAGCCCAATCATGACCTGCCCGTTGCAATTTTCTTCCAGCCGTCCTATATAAGCCCTAACAGTGCATTCAACAAAGCTGTGACCAAGCCCTTAGTCTCTCTTGGCAAAGATCAAATCAATAGCACACCAAATAAATTACTAAGTCAACAATGCAAATGGATTTCTCACTATATTAATGGCTTCACTATGGACTGTGCCCTACTTTATGCTATTTCAATCATGTTCAGCAGTGAAGCTCCAACTTGCTCAGCTGCTTGGCTTCCCTACCAGAAAAGAAACATAGAATTTATTATTATCTCTGTGAATTACATTGGATTTTGGTCTGTTTTCCATGCTGTATTATTTATTGTACATAGGGTGAACAGGAACCTACTGCAACAGAGTCTGCAGCTGAGGAGAATTTAGTCTTTTACAGATGGTAACATCCATGTTTTGTAATTTTTTTATTTGAAGAAAACAAAGGGAAGATTGAGAGAGAGAAAAAAAAAAACCCTAAGAATGAGAAAGAGAAATACTTTTATTAGAGTATTATGAAAACATTTGCCATGCATATTTTGTTTCAAAATATATTAACTGTAGTCTACCAAGATCAGATAAACTACAGCATAAAAAGAGTGCATTTGTTTTCTCTGTACTCAGCAGGATTATTCACATTTGTTGTTTCATCAGATATTATTAATATAATAAATTGCACATGTTACATGTTTGCCAACATTCCTAAATTAGTCTTCAAAGAAACATCTAAATGATCTTCCACTATGAAGGGAAGAAAATACTGAATGTACAGTATATTAAAAACAACAGAGTGGCATCATAAATATCTGCATGCACATTCATTTTTGCTAACCCAATCTGCCTAGAGGTCTTTCACTGTCAGGGATCTCTAAATCCAAACTAGACCAATGGTGATATGTTTGTTCAGGAAGCCCTTGTTTTAAATAATCTCATCTCTTTGATCAGCTGTAAATGTGCAAATCTAAAATCAACGGTGGCAGAACAAACTTCAGCAAACAAAGAATGCCAGATGGGCAGGTGTTGAGAAATATTAGAGTGCAGTTGTAGTGTTTAACTCCCTCGCATGGTGATGAAAGAAGCACTGTGTGTGTCACTGAAGGTGATGATAATAAATGTAATGAAAGTAATAATGAATCTCCACTGTGTGTCTGCAACAGACTTTGCCCTGGTTCATGCCAAATCAGTTATCACTTCACATTATTCTTGAACACAGGTGTTTCTGAGGTAAGAACAACAATTTGTGCTTTTTCAATACTCACACAAATGAATATTAAAGCTGGTTTATAAATGAGAAGAAAGTCAAGACTTCTATTCATGTTTGCTGATAGATCTACCTCGGGTGGCTGAGAGCTATCATATCTGCCATCTCTTCCACTCACCACAAAGAGTTACTGTCCTGTAGCAAGGATGACTGAACAGAGCAGAAATTTGTTCCCAAACTACCACAATTCACAGTCCACTCTACAGCCCAAACTGGTGACAGCCTCTGAATATGAGTCTCACATTCACAATTTCAATATGCTGTGCTCAGCACTCCATGCTTCACTAGTGCTTGTCTCTTGGAGACAGTGAAACCAGTTGCAAAGATCTTCCATGGCTTTCACCCAAGCAGGTGTATGCATGAACACACCACTGTTTGAATTTTGAAAGGTTAGGTTTTATTTCATGTACAATTCTTAGTTGAAGAGTCAGAGAAAATGAATTAAAAATCTGTTTATCATATCCATGCAAATATATTATATTAATGGGTAATTTAACCAAAAAACCTTTCTGTGATTTAGATGCATAACTATCACAGATAGAAGTCATTTCCATAGGAGTAGGAGTCATGGAACAAAGGTGAAGCTGAGCAGGAGTTATTTCACCTAAGCGTCGTCACGAGAAGTTGGATTTGGGCTCTTAATTGTCCAAGTACCTTTACTGCCAGTGGTGAAATGGGGAGAGGCAAATCTTACCAGACAAAGAAACTGTTCAAAAATAGGCATCTGAGGAAAATGGGGTGAATGAAAATCAGGACGTCTCTAACTCGACAATATCTCTATCTAGCCGAGGTGACCAGTTGAACCCATACATCTGTCTTCTAGGTTCTTCAAGCAAAAAAGAAAAATGTGTCTTTTTTTAATACTTTCACTGAAGATAAAAATGTGAGTGATGCTTTGAGGGTAACTGGACCATTTCAGGCTACCATATTGAACAAAAAAAAATCCAGGAAATGTTCCTAGGGATTAGCCCTTGAACATATATACCACAGGACGGTTATTTTTCATTCCTGGCATGGTTTTGGCCTCTGCCAGTGTTTTCCCAGAGGATTTCCAAACACTGACTCAATATCAGAAATTGCCAGGAAGCAATACCAAAAAGTAGTTTGGATGTTGACATCCTGTTGTGAAAGATAAAAAGCGTTCAAGAGGAGTGACACAAACGGTGATATTCCAGCTGGCCTCAGTGCCAGGGGGCTGCCCAAGGCATATGTAAATTAGTGATAGCTTTAGAGCAACTGAGAGAAAGCACTGAGAAGCACTAGGATTGCCTATAAATGGACACACACTGGAGTATAACATCCCGTTCTTGTTTCCTTGTTTCACAAAAGAGGTAAAACATTGGCTGGGATGTGGAGGAGAGCCACAGAAATTATTGGAAACCTTGGAAAAGGGCCTTGCAATAAGAGAATAAAGGGGTTCAGTCTGCTGAATTTAATAAAAACATCCAGCAATGAGTTCAGTGATTACAGTATGCAAGTATCAGCATAGGGAGAAAATACTGAGCAGTAACAGCAGCACTCTCATCTCACACAGAAAGGCATAATGAGAGGTGATTGCTGGAAGTGAAAGCCAGATAAATTCAGGCAAAACTCAAAACACACATTTTTAAGAGGCTGGGCTGCACTTCCAAAGGAAGAAATGGATTCTCCCAACTACTGATAGCTTTAGATCTTGACTGGACATCGTTCTAGAAGATAAGCCTTAGCCAAACACAGATTGCTGGACTAACTGGTTTAAATTAAATATCTCATGTCATTCAGGAAGTCAGACTAAATAATCTAAGGGCCTTTTTTGGCTTTAAAAAAATCTATGGATCTATAAAATGCAACCGCAAAACTGTGAATTCTAGTCCAAGAATAACACATTTTGATAAAATAAGGTTTCCATAGTCCAGTGCTGTGTTAGCGGATGCAATTCCAAGAGATCAGACTATCGTCATAAAATTGGAAATGAATAAACCATGATCACATGGTGATGTTAATAACAATACCAATTCCCCATGTGTTTACAGGGTCAGTCCATAGACATTGCAGCAAAGTCAGTGGAATTTTCACACTATAAAATTATTAAGAGAAAATATGGTTCAGCTTTTCAGACCAGTCTCTGAATGTCATGGATGTAAATTGAAAAATCGCTTTTATCTATTAACACTTGAAAGAGGAAGGGCATTTTTTGGCTATGCTTATTGCACTCCATTAAGGAGTTACAGGGCACCAGCCCAAGCACTGAAATTCAATCATCCGCGCTGTTCAATACTTCTGGCAGTTCCTGGCACAATTTTGGCTCTGGCCAACTAAAAGTTTTTGAAATAACTCCTTGCATCATTCAGGAGTCAGCATGGGCCAAGGACACTCCCAGCAAGCAGTTCAGATGCACCTATGCATCTTCTGGGAGAGAACAGGATATGGTAACATGAACATTGCCCCACTATCCCTTTCAGCCTGTGATTAAGGAAACAATTTATTCTGGCAATAAATACCCAGTAATACAGATACAGCCAGTGAGTTCAAAGTGTCAGCTGCTCTGCAGGAAAAGAGATGAGCTCACAATTCCTTCCCTATCTTCTGCTACAAAAATATTTACACTATATGTATTTTAATTTCACATATGAATTGTATTGATCTATCTCTCAGGAAAATCAGCAATTAACAAACTATTCAACTACAAATGGAACTACAGAATTAACTATTTGAAGTGATCTATCAAGGCCAGATCAAATTAAAAGCCAGAAGTGACTAAAAATAAGGTACGCTCAATAATTATATTTTAGAACTTTAGACCAGAGAGAGGAATTTAAATCCAAAATAAGAAACCTATTATGCACACAGAGTTAGGCGCTGTGGAAAATTCACTCAGAATACATTGAGAAGGGAGATGTTACAGTATCTTGAGAACAGAAGAGCATCAGAATACCCACCTCTCCCTAGAATTTAAACACAAAATAGAAGAGAATGCTTCCATTTACTCACAGCTTGGGATTTGCTTCTCAAGGCACAATCCCCTGGTTATTTTACTTCCAGATATTCAAGGCTCTTTCTTTTGTATTACAGCAAGAGGAAGCAGACTAATATTAATATAATAATGAAGTAGCTAGACCTGTTGCCTGATAAATGGGAATATCCTGATCTGGAGACAATTTTGGCTCAGGTTAAAAACTGGGAGAATTCCTTAACCACAAAGCTACTGGTTACATCATACAGCTGTCCCACTAAAAACATCTTTATTTCCCAGCAGAAATACAAGTTTCATGAAGTTGAGAAGGGACCTTACCAGAGAAAATACAATTACCACCAGGGCAAGGATACCAACTTAGGGCTGGATGCTTAGCGTTCTGGTCCCATCTGAGCTACGTGTAAGTGTTGAATTAAATGGGCTAAAGCCCAAGTAGATCTGGAGTGAATAAAACCATGAAGAGAATAAAAAGGAAACATCAAACTCAAGGAAAATGCTTAATATAGGTAAAGGCACAATGAATTTGGCACATCCCTTTCCTTAATGCTGTTCTAATTTTAAACTGTGCTGTTGATAGCCTCGTGTGAGCCATGTAGGGTTCAGCCAACTCAGCTGCATGATCAGTAAAGAGACAATGCTACCACACACGGGGTTATTTGGATTAGTGAATACCATACGCAAGTAAATCATTTGCCAGATGGCATCGGAAGAAAGCTGTGACTCTCTCACTTTCATTTCCACAGCAGCAAACAATGTTCCGTGTTTAAAATAAACTCTTCCAGATGAGTAAAAGATAAACTTTGTGGTGCTTTTTTCTTGGTCTTCTCTTTGACTTCAGGTTTTTTCTTAAAAAAATTAACAAAAACCCAGAAAAAAAACCCCATCTACTCTGACTGAGTTACATTAATGAAAAATCCCAGTTTAGACCACCGTAGTACAAAGCTGTCCCTCTAGGCAGCATCAAAATTCCATGCTATTTACTGAACAAAAGACAAAAATGAAATATAATATTTTCATTCATCAACTTCTGTCAACAGAATCCTTAAAAACGAACACCTACCACATCAAGCCATTTCCTGTCATTTTATGGGTTTTCCACAATGAAGAACCGTGCCGTTCTGTTGAAACATGGATGTTTTCATATTTTATGCAGTTTTAACCCTTTTTTAAAAAATAGCAAGTAGCTAGAATCAAACAAACAAACAGAACCCCCCCAAAAACCCAAATGCAGAAACAACATAACTGTAATCAAAGTTTTTCAAACTCCTTTTGAGTTTTCAAGTTGCCTTTTTTGACATTACAGACGACAGCTCATTATCTCTTAGTCTGTTCTACTGCCCCAAGACCCCAGTCTTAGCTATGCTAATACAATTATTTCATAATACATTTTGCTATATAAAATAAGAAATTTTTGGAATTTTCCACTTACAGCAAAAATTAATGGACAAAAACCTCCATAAAGCAATCTCACTTCCATATCTGTGGTGATTCACCTGAGACACATCTGAAGATTTTGAGGAGGGCAGAGTGAAGGAAAATGATGGTCTCTTCCCAAGTATTGTCAAAGCCAGGTGAGATGTCAACTAGAACTATCAATAACTTCTACTGGACCTGTAGGATCTCAGCCCTTGGTTGTACTGAAGCAATTTCTAATTTACTATGCTTTACTCATGGGATACACCTACAGTGTTGTACATAGAGGCCTTCAGGGCAGCCTGAAGCCTAAAATACCTATCCATGTACACTGGAGAAGGTATTTCTGTCTGTAAATGAGTATATAAAGTGATACCAAACCACTTGTTGCAGTGCATGGTGGTTCTAAGCCTCCAGGTGTGTCACTTGTCATCTTGCAGATGCTGTTCATGACCCCTTTCTTGAAGCATCTAGGAAGACCCTGGCATTGCTTGTCTCGAGGGCAGATGGCATTTGGAGAGGGGATGGTCATGCCGTGACCTAGGAGGACCCAGGACACCAACCTACAGTTGGGGAAGGTTGCAACAGGACGTAGATAAACTTAAGTAACATCAGTCATCACCAGACTGCAGTCCAGGTGGCAAACTGGCAGACATCCCAGCAACTGCAACAATGGGCTGACATTTCTTTGGGGAAAAACCACACATTTCTGGAGAATGTTGCAGGATATTTAATATATGCATAGCACTGCTACTGCCACCACCACCCCAGCCTCATAATTCCACAATTTGTCAAGTATTTCTTTAAAAATGCCCATATGGCATTTTTTTTTATGCACAGAAGTGCATAAAACCTCATTCATCAAGCTTGAAAGAATCATCATCCACTTAGCTGTAAGGGTCCTACTGCCCACACCTAAAGCTGGGAGATCAAGATCAGCAAAAGTATTTAGATGTCTGGCTCCCAGTGCTTTTAGTGGGATCATGATTCCAGATTACTTGTTTTGCCCATGAAGCAGACAGCGAGAATAGCTCACCACCGTGATAAAATGATTCAAGCATGTGAATCTTTCACAGCAAATAAGTTATTGATGCTTTCCCTTGTACAGATTAACTAAATTTCTTTCACATTACCTGAAAAGAATTGATCATTCTTAAATGTGGAAAGAAAGGGCTCTCAGCCTTTTTTGGGGGTCATTGTGCCAGGCTTCCCCCAAAAAGGCAGTTAGGAAAGCATTCCTTTCCTCATGTTACACAGGATATTTGGAATTAATTAACTTTTCTAATTAATTTCTCTGATCTGAATCCAGTCACGACAGGTGTGAGGCTGCTAGTGGTAGCTAAAGCTGTAAGTAAAAAGTCTAGAGGGAGCTTGTCATTTTCTGTTATGAGAAATAGCAGCACCATTCTGGGACAGATCAAAAATAATAATTCAACTGTGGAGGCCTCCTGGATCGTTTTGCAAGTCAATTACTTTCTAAATTATTAGTTTGGAAAAAGTTATGTGAAAAAGGGAACAGGCCTTCCATTTTAAAGTTATTTGTATGACTCTTGCAAGTTGTTTATTTTGTTTATAGCCTTAGGTGAAAAGAAATTAAGAGTGTTTGAAGTGGGAATTATCCACATTTTTCAGCAAAAGCATAATCATGCTGCACATTCACACGGCTCAGGCTTTGGAGCCTGTGAAGCATTCACTTAGTAGGAAGCTTAGGCAAACCAGGCAACTGCTGAAAAGAGGAGAGCTTAAATACTTCTGTTTTTATTGCATCATGGAAAAACTGATCATTTATCTCATTAAGATGGAGAATTTTTACTGGAGAACCCCCACTGGGTTTATAAGCTTGCCTGCTGTGTTGACTGGAGTAACTGAAAGAGCAGAGTTGTCCCTTTGCCTGGGAATAGACGTCGGCCTTTGTGGCAAGGTAAGGAACGTAAATTGGTGACAGATTCAGAGCACTTTTTTAAAAAGTATGTAAGTCTCCCTTGGCTTAAACAGTTTGGGCATATAAAATAAATACATACAATTTCAATTTAGTTTGCTTGCAGAAACCTCTGCTATAATACCTACATGTGTGCAGGGAGAGCTGGCTCATTGCTAGGGCCGGCAACTCAGGATCAAAATAAAGAAATAAAAACCAACCAACCAACCAACCAAAAACTAACAAACAAAAAACAAAACTAAAAAAAAAAAAAAAAAAAAAAAAAAAAAAAAAAAAAAAAAAAAAAAAAAAAAAAAAAACTAAAAAAAAAAAAAAACCACCCCACCGTTTCTTTCTTAAATTCTTGATCTGTCCATGAGGGAAGTTGGTTATTACATGGGTATTTTCAAAAGCACCACAGCCAAAGGTGAATAAATTATACCGAAGCAGTTAGAAAGTGCTCCCCTTAAGATACCTGAAGTGTTTTCAAAAGCAGACATTGTATTCCCGAATGTGGCTTTAAGCAGTTGAGCTCAACACTGAGCTCAAGCCTGACTGCTCTGTCCTCAGCCCAATGCCTCACCATGTACCAGAGCAGCACAGAGGCAGGTGACACTCCTGTGCTAACAACCCTCCCTCCTTGATATACCTCAGCTCCCTGCTAAATCAGTGACAGCTCTTCCTGTCTATCTTTTAAAATGAGAGATTAAATTGCTTCTGCACACGTGTCTGTGCACACACACACACCCCCCTCAATATGCCAATTCTAAAGCAAGCCTTTTGGAACGCAGTTAGCGTGTGGTGTTGCTGCCATATAAAATGTGACCACTGAGAAATGGGGCAGATTGGAAACATTGCTGACACTGGCCAAAAGCTTCAGCAGGGAAAGTCTGCAAATAGTCAAAGTCAAGCCCTGCTGTGGCCCTCCACCTCCCAGCTCTGAGAGGCCAGATGCACTTTCCCTGGGAAAAGCAAAAGGGCAGGGAATATGGTCTCAGGAGTCACCGTGCCCTAGACTCCTCCCAGCCTGTTTTCAAATCCCCTGGGCACAGGTATGGAGTGCTGGCCCAACACTGCTCATGGACTCAAAATCCAACACTCAATTTCTAACCATTTACCTAAGAAAGCTGAAGGTATATTTTGCGTTTGAAAAAAGTTGTCTTTTAACATTTATGTTTATCAGAAACTTCAACAAGATCTTAAACTCAGCTATGGCTTCCATAACTGTATTTACATAGCTGCAGGTGTGATTAGATATTTGTACTTCCATATCTCTATGTACTTGCCAGCAATGTTGGCAGGGTCTGTACCTGTCGATGAAAGCTGCATTTCCACAGGCTTTGCCTGATATCCCTGGTCATTGTCTTCCTCTTTCACCCTTATTTTAAAAACTTTAATTGTTCATAGGAAATAAGTTTAATTTGAGGATGGGGGTGCTCAAATGGTGGTGATGGTAAAAGAATGCAACTGAAACCCAACAGTTTTGGCTGCATGCTCTTGACACAAGTTGGTCATGCAACAGCAATACACAGAGCTTGCCACATCATTCTGGAGGCACTGTTATGGGGGCAAGCGTGAAGGTGCTGATCTCCCCTTAGCGTACTACCAGCTCCAAGAGGAGACATTCAGCCTACAATCCTCAAATCATACACATACACCTGAGTTTACTGAGCTAGAGGAGAGGAGAAGAGAGGAGAGGAGAGGAGAGGAGAGGACTTCCTTAGCCAAAATGCTTGG